>PVLC010011064.1:15539-48439 GCA_004027655.1 Graphiurus murinus
TTTTTTTTTTTTTTTTTCCCTCCGGTTCCAAGGATTGAACCCAGGGGCATTCTACCTCTGAGCTACACTCCCAACCCTTTTTTTTTTTCGGTACTGGGCATTGACCCAGGGGCATTCTACCTCCGAGCTACATGCCCAGTCCTATTTTTTATTCTTTATTTTGAAACAGGGTCTCACTAAGTTGCAGAGGGCCTCACTAAGTAGCTGAGGCTGGCCTCAAACTTAGATCCTCTGATCTCAGCCTCCCAAGTACTGGGATTACAAGCGTGCGCCACCATGCCTGGCTCCAGCCCTATTTTTTAATTCTTTATTTTGAAACAGGGTCTTGCTAAGTGGCTTGGGGGTCTCACTAAGTAGCTGAGGGTGGCCTTGAACCTGTGATCCTCCTGTCTCCGTCTTCCATGTACCAGGATTGTAGGTGTGCGCCATCGTGCCTGGCTAAGCATCGACTCTTTTTGTATTAACAACATTGGGGGAGCCACCACTCTGCCTTGTGTGGACAGAGCTCTGGGCAGGATGCAGCCCTTGTCAAGGCAGCAACTGCCTGCACAATGCTAATCACTCTCTCAGGTGCCACTGGAGTGCTGGGCAGGCCAGAAGCAAAACAGAATGCCTCTCCTCACAAAACCAGTGGCCGTGGCTCCTCCCTGCCCCAAAGACCCAAAACTCACTCTCACCACTGGGCGCTTTGCAGGATTCACCTGCAGAAGGAGAGACAGGACCTTAAAATGCAGAATGAAGAAGTGGGGCATGGTGGCACATGCCTGAAATCTCAGTACTTAGGAGGCTGAGACAGGAGAATCACAGGTTCAAGGCTAGCCTCCACAACTTAGCAAGGCCCTCCTCAACTTAGTGAGATCCTGTTTCAAAATAAAAAATAGTAGCTGGGCCTGGTGGTGCACGCTTATAATCCCAGTACTTGGGAGGCTGAGACAGGAGGATCCAAGTTTGCAGCCAGCCTCAGCTAATTAGTGAGGCTCTCTGCAACTTAGTGAGACCCTGTTTCAAAATAAAGAATAAAAACAGAACTGGGGGTAGAATGCCCCTGGGTTCCATCCTCAGTACAGCACACGCACACACACACACACACACACACACACACACACACACACACACACAGATACAGAATAAAAGGAAGATTCTGTTTTCTTTCTTCAATCAATGGTGTACCTGTGTGGAAACTGAGGCTAGGCTTTATCCTGGAGGCCACAGGGACAGCAGGGAAGAAGCTCTTCCCCGATGGCTTTGCTGGGGACAGCTGGTTCTCAGCCAGAAGCTTCGCAGAGGGGGGCTGAAGTTTCTCCGTCGCCTGCAGGAAAGGTCACACAGCAGGGTGGGGGTGAGGAACAGGTGCAGAAGACATGACCTGCCAAGCTGAAGCATTGATTGAGTGCCTACTGTGTGCCCGACTGCTGTGGTCCCATGGTGCGTGAATGAGCAGAATCACTCCTCACCTGTCCCTCAGCCACCAGTGAGCAGGCGTGTGAACGAACAAGAGACAGTCTTCAAGCTGTGGCCCGATCTTCCCTTATCAAGTCCCCCTAATGGAGGGAGTGCTCATCTAAACCCTGTGTGGTCTGTTCTGTGTATCCACCTGCCCAGACCATGCTTAGCCAGATACTTGGCTAAACATTAGTCTGGGTATGTCTGGGAAACATTTGGTTTATTATTACATAGGAGCTTGGGAAGTTTGGGGCAGGTGCAGAGTGGGGCAGGTTTTTTCCACCTGCTTTAAGTCCAGGAGACTCCTGTGTCCACCATGACTTGGTGTGAGTCCCTGACCTGCCCTCCCTGTCCTCTTTCTCCAGCTGTCCTGGCTACACCTCCACGACTGGGCACCCACCGCCTGTGAGCTCCAGGTGAGGGAGGGTGACCGCTTCCTCCTGGCCTTCCTCTCCATGGAGTGGTCCCTGCATGGGCTGACACCGGGCCACTTCCTGTCTGCCAGGCTGGGGTCTGGGGTGGCGCTGGGTCTCGGGTCCTTGGAGTCAGGGGCTGCTTCCTCCAGCAGGTGGCAGGAGGAGCGGGTGCTGCCACCCTCCGGGTCCTGTGCCTTGGAGCGCCGGCTGGCTGCGATGAGGGCGATGCTCTTGGTGCCCAGGGCCATCTCCTTGAGGGTGCCCAGCTCCAGGCCGGCCGGGGGGTGCATCTTGGAGACCAGGCTCTTCATGCTCAGGGGGCTCGGCTTCTGCAGGAAAACAGCACCATAGGCATGGTCAGAGGCTACCGGCTGTCACTCCTGTCCCAGAGTGTCACTATTGTTCCCAGACCAGAAATGATGACTTGAGGCAAGGAGTTTACCGGGGGAAAATTTGTTGGGGGAGGAAAAGGGCCGAGGAAGGGTGTGTGACCAGCTGGTGCTGCCCTGGGATGGTGCCAAGTGTCATGGGACACCCCAGAGTGGTCCTGCCCACCCAGGGGAGAGGCTCCCAGGCCACTGACCAGAGCTTTCCCCTGGTGCCACAGCAGCTGCCCTGGGGGGCACATCCTCAACACAGTAACAGAGTGGGCAGCAGTTGGATGTGTCCAGAGCCTGCTCATTTATACTGTTAGTAATGATTAATGAGTACCAATGGCTTCATAATACTAACTCATGGAAAATCGCCCAAATACTTTTTTCTTGTTTTTTGTTTTTGTTTTCGTTTTTTTTGTACTGGACTGGAGATTGAATCCAGGGGCATTCTACTTCTGAGCTACACCTCCAGCCCGTTTTATTTTGGAACAGGGCCTCACTAAGTTGCTGAGGCTGGCCTCAAACTCACAATCCTCTTATCTCAGTCTTCCAAACTGTGTTTTAAAATAAAAAGGGCTGAGAGGGTGTGGCTCAGTGGTAGAAGGCCCTGTGTCTAGCAGGTGAGTGAGTGCGGTGCTGTGCCCAGGCCACCTGGAACTCTCCTCTGGTGCCAGGCTCAGTAAGTGGCTGCTGCCATCACAGCGGCTGCTTAAGGGCAGCCTTCTTCTGGAAGCTTTGTCCCACTTGCCCCTGGCCCAGTGCAGTTCTAAGGGGGTGTGGGGCCCTGTTGAGAAAGGGGGACCCTCTGGGGAGCCCAGGCCCCATTAGTGCCACCTACACGCACACACCAACCTCATGCATGGGAGGGGTCAGCAGGATGCGGAGGGATGGAGGAGGGAGCAGAGACTCTTGCTTTCCCGGCTTTTTCGATGGTGTGGCTTTCGATGACATGTCACCACCACTGTGGATGAAACAGGCCTCAGCAGGGCCACTGCTGGACCCCCAAGCCCTTCGTGCAGCCGGGACCAGCCCGAGCTCAAGCGAGCCTTGGACACCACTCCAGCCGCTGTGGCCCTCCATCAGGGCAGGGTGGTGGCCTCGGCCATGCTTCTGTGGTGGGGACCAAGCTGGGCTCATTCACTCGACAATACCCGGTGGTCACCTTCAGTGGCCAGATGTACCTGGAGCAGGTGTGTGCGGCTCTTGGCAGACAGAACCCTGCTCTACCACACAGCACCTCAGGGAGGTACACACCTAGGGGCGAGGGGACGTGAGGACAATGGCCACCGCTGGAAGCTCTTGCCAAGAGGGCAGGGAGATGAGCAGGAAGAGCCTCCCTGGGACCAGGAGTCCGACTGAGGTAGGATAGAAGAATAAAAGAAATAGGTGGAACCAGGCATGGTGGCACACGCCTGTAATCCCAGTACTTGGGAGGCTGAGACAGGAGGATCGGGGGTTTGAGGACAGCCTCAGCAACTTAGCGAGACCTTGTAGGACTGGGGCAGAATGCCTTAGAGGCAGAATGCCCCTGGGTTCAATCCCCAGTACCACACACACACACACACACACACACACACACACACACACGGAAAGAAAATAAAAGAATTAGGTAAACAGGGTGTGGTGGTGGCACACGCTTATAATCCCAGTACTTGGGAGGCTGAAACCGGAGGATCCAGGTTCGCGGCCAGCCTCAGCTACTTAGTGAGGCCCTCCAAAACTTAGTGAAATTCTTAGTGAGACTCTGTTTCAAAAATAAAAAGAATAAAAAATAGGACTGGGAGTGTAGTTCAGAGGTAGAATGTCCCTGGGTTCAATTCTCAGCACTGCAAAAAAAAAAAAAAAAAAAAAAAAAGAAAGGGGACACAAAGGAAGAACAAGGGAACGATAGCTTTTTTTGGTACTGGGGATTGAACCCAGGAGCATTCTACCTCTGAGCTACATCCCCAGCCCTTTTTATTTTTATTTCTTATTTTAAAAAAGGGTCTTGCTAAGCTGGGCGTGGTTGCGCACGCTTGTAATCCCAGCATTCAGGAGGCTGAAACCGGAGGATCCGGGTTCGAGGCCAGCCTCAGCTACTTAGTGAGGCACTCCGCAACTTAGTGAGACTCGGTTTCAAAATAAAGAATAAAAAATAGGGTTGGGGGTATAGCTCGGAGGTAGAATGCCCCTGAGTTCAATCTCCAGTACCGCAAAAAAAAAAAAAAAAAAAAAAAGGGGTCTTGCTAAATTGCCAAGGGTCTCACTAAATTGCTGAGGCTGTCCTCGAACCTACCATCCTCCTGTCTTAGCCTCCCAAGTATGGGGATTACAGGTATGCACCACCACACCTGGCAAAATGTAACTTTAATATGGAAGATTGTAGCAAAATTCCCCAATGCCCTTACTCCTCAAGCCAGGCCTATCACCATCTCCCTCCTCCCCCAACCAGGACTGTTAGTCCCAAATTTTTTAGGAGTTTATGAGTCTTTACGAATTACCCTGAGCACTGCTGACTATCCTCAAAAGGATAACTACTTATTGACTACTTATTGGACAAGAGAGACCACACAAAAACCCAGGAAGGGTGATGAGACACCATTTTTTTTTTTTTTTTTTGAACTGGGATTGAACCCAGGGCATTCTACCTCTGGGCTACACTTCCAGCCCTTTATATTTATTATTTTGAAACAGTTTTGCTTTTCCTTTTCTTTCTTTCTTGTTTTTTTCTTTGTGTGTGTGTGTGTGTGTGTGTGTGGTACTAGGGATCGAGCCCAGCAGTATTCTACCTCTGAGCTACACTCCCAGCCCTATTTTTTTATTTTTTATTTTGAGACAGGGTCTCACTAAGTTGTGGAGAGCCTCACTAAGTAGCTGAGGCTGGCTGCAAACCTGTGATCCTCCTGTTTCAGCCTCCCAAGTACTGGGATTACAAGAGAAAGCAGATTTTGTTGTTGTTATTCATTTTTTTTGTTGTTGTTTCATTTTGGTGGGACTGAGAATTGAACCCAGGGCCTCCTCACACATGCTAGGCAAGCACTTTACTACAGAGCTAGATCCCCAGCTTATTTTTATTTTGAAATAGGGCCTCACCAGGTTGCTGAGAGTCTCACTACTTGCTGAGGCTGTCCTCAAACCTGCTATCCTCCTGTCTCAGCCTCCCAAGCGTGCACCACCAACCCCAGCTCCTATTTTATATTCTTTATTTTGAAACAGGGTCTTACTATGTCGCAGAAGGTCTCACTGAGTAGCTAAAGCTGGCCATGAAGCTGTGATCCTCCTGTCTCAGCCTCCCAAGTACTGGGATTACAAGTGTGTACCCCATGCCTGGCCTATTTTATTTTTATTTTGAAACAGGGTCTCGCTAGATTGATGAGAGGCTCATTACTTGCTGAGGCTGTCATGGAACCTGAGATCTTCCTCTCTCAGCCTCCCAAGTAGTGGGATTATAGGTATGTGCCACCATGCCAAGCTTTGCAAAATACGTTGAACTGTTATCATTTTACCCAGGAATAGTTAAGCAGGAGAGATAGCTGTTGATCAGACTAGCAGGGCACATACAAGGATGACCAGGCCCTCAAAACAGGAAACCTATTCATTTAGGATAATCTGCTTGGGCACTGTTAGCCGTGCCACCTGTGAGTAGTCTAAACAAAAGAGATACCTATTGGTAGGATAGTGAAGCTCTATCAAAACCGAGGCAATAAACCAGATGTGGTGGTGAACACCTGTAATCCCAGTTCTTGGTAGGCTGAGACAGGAGGATCACAGGTTCAAGGACAGCCTCAGCAACTAGTGAGACTCTCAGCAACCTAGTGAGACCCTGTTTCAAAATAAAACATAAAAAGGGATAGGGGCAGCGGGCATGGTGGTGCACGCTTGTAATCCCAGCATTTGGGAGACTGAGACCGGAGAATCCAGGTTTGCGGCCAGCCTCAGCTACCTAGTGAGGCACTCCGCAACTTAGTGAGACCCTGTTTCAAAATAAAGAATAAAAAATAGGGCTGGGGGTATAGCTTGGAGGTAGAATGCCCCTGAGTTCAATCCCCAGTACTGCAAAAAAAAAAAAAAAAAGGCTAGGGGCATAGCTCAGAGGTAGAATGCTCAATCCCTAGTAACACACACACACACACACACACACACACACACACACACACACACACTCACACACACAGAACCCAGGAGATAACCAAAACATCCTAGGTTGAAGTCTTGTGACTATAAGACTGATGTCATCCTCACATACCTCCTCCTATCTACCCTTCATTTAAGTCTCCTATAGAAGAGGAACAATGTACCCCCAAATGTGTCTCACCCTGGAGATGACCTGCATTCTCCCTCAAATGTATATTTCTTGCTTTCCTGATGGTGCACGCCTATAATCCCAGTACTTGGATTGCTGAGACAGGAAGATCGCAGGTTGAAGGCCAGCCTCAGCAATTTAGCAAGACTCTCAGTGATCTAGCGAGATCCTGTTTCAAAATACAAAAATAAAAAGGGCTGAGGGTGTAGCTCAGGGGTAGAATGCCTTTGGGTTTAATTTATAATATAAAAAAAAAAATCTGTCTCTGTCTCTGACTGGCTCATGCTGAAATTCTTTTCTGTGTGAGCCAAGGACCCTGCCCATCCTGAGTGGTGTTCCTCCCTCCCCCACTGGGAACCCCTCAGACCCTTCGTGGAATCATCTCTTCTCCCAGACAGGACCCTCACAGCCCCCAGGATGTCCTAAATGACAGCAAGGTCTCTGTTACAATGATGAGGTAGCTCCTAGTGGGGGCTGGTCACCAGAAAGACCCAGCTTGTGACCAGCAGACACGCACCTCTCCACTTGCGTGGGCTGCAGGTTGGGACTGTGGACCACCCCAACTCCAATGAGGAGAGGTGGCTGGAGGCCTGTTCAGTCACCTGGCCAGGGAGTATCAGTCCTACCCACAAAACAAAACCCAGTGAAATATGTGGGTTGGGTTCCAAGGTCCTGCATAGCCGCTTGGCATGCACAGTGCTGGTGCCTGACTCCACGCAGGGACGGCACTGTCGCACCTCAGCCTCACTCGCCGCTCCTCTGTGCCACCTGGGACACAGATCCTGGGCTGCCGCTCAGCTTTGCAGGAGCTCAGGCTGTTCTCCCCCAGTAGCGGCTCCTTCTGAGTCTGGCTCTGGAAGAGTGTGGTGGAAGCTTGTTCCTCTTTTTTTCTTTTTTCTTTTTTTGGTACTGGGGGTGGAACCCAGAGGCATTCTATCTCCAAGTTATACCCCCAGCACAATTTTATTTCTTATTTGCAAATAGGGTCTCACTAAGTTGCAGAGGGCCTTGCTAGGTTGCTGGGGCTGGCTTCGAACCTGCAAACCTGTGATCCCTAAGTACTGGGATTATAAGTGTGTGTCACCACATCCGGCTAAGTCTTCTCCTTTGTAGAGGAGGCAGAAGCCCCAGCTCCCTTGCACACACAGACCCACAGGCAGCCCTGCATCTGAGCATCCTGTCCTCAGGGAGCTGACACCTGTATTCAGTGCCCTGAGCAGTAAGTTCACTCGTGGCATGGGCCAAGGGCAGGAGGCAGCCCACACAAGTGGAGAGGTGCGTGTCTGGCAGAGGGGCACTGGGGCACCGTGCACACACATACACACACATGCCCATACGACCTCACATGCTCACATGCTCACATAAGACACACAGGCATAGGCATGCACACACACACACACACACACACACACACACACACACACACACACACATAAAACACGTGTCAGGGCTCAGAAAATGACTCTGGCACATGAAGCCCCAGAAGTGAACCCTGTTTCAAAATAAAAATAAAAAGGGCTGTGGGTGTAGCACAAAGGTAAGACCCCCCCCCCCAGGATTTGTGGCCTCAGCCCCCACCCGGGCATCACCTCTCCTACCTGTCTCTCTCCAAGAGCTTCAGGGGCAGCTCAAACTGGGCACCCCATGGGAGGTCCTTCCTATCCTCCAGATGATCCTGGCTGAAGTCCTCCGGCGGGGGGGACATATTCAAGATGGAGCCATCCTGGGACCAGACATAATTGCAGAGTGAGGCCCGTGGGAGGGACACGGACAAGCAGAGAGTCTCTGAGGGGCCATGGATAATCTATGTCCTCCCGGACATCACCACGCAGTGGGAGACACCAGCCAGTTGGTTCCTTAACTCTTGTCCTCACCACAGAGGCAGAAGGGAGGCTCTGCTACACAGGCAGATCCCCAGGGACTATTCCACGGCCCCAACCTTGAGAAAAGGGGTGCACAAGGGGACACTTATCATCAGAGACCCTCGAAAGTTGAGCCAGGTGTGGTGGTGTACGCCTGTAATCCCAGTACTTGGGAGGCTGAGACTAGAGGATTGCAAGTTCAAGGCCAGCCTCAGCAATTTAGCAAGACTGTTTCAAAGTTTTAAAAATGAAATAGGACTAGGGATGTAGCTCAAAGGTAGACCACTCTTAGGTTCAATTCCCAGTTCCACAAAAAAAAAGTTCAAAAATATATGGAGGAAACATAAATGCATCTTGCTAGATAAAAGCAACCAGTCTAGCCGGGTGTGGTGGTGCACACCTGTAATCCCAATTTTTAGGATGCTGAGACAGGAGGATCATAGTTTTTTGGCCAGCCTCAGCAATATAGTGAGACCCTGTTTCAAAATAAAAAATAAGATAGGGTTGGGTGTAGCTCAGAGGTAGAAGAATGCCCCTGGGTTCAATCCACAGTGTCACACACACACAAAAAAAGGTAGTCAGTATAAAGAATCTAACTGCTGTCTGATTTTAACCACCTTAGTGTTGGAAAAGACAAACCTAGAAAGGTGGACAGTGAAAAGCCAGTGGCTGCAGGGGCTGGTGGGAGGATGAGCGGACAGAGCAGTGGACATGCTGGGCAGGAAGACCCTGTTGTATGACACTACAATGGCGGATGCACACCTTATACAGTCCAAACCCACAGACCATTCGGCACCACATGAAAATATTTATTTATTTATTTATTTATTTATTTATTTATTTATTTATTTATTTATGTACTGAGAATTGAACCCAAGGACATTCTACCTCTGAGCTACACCCCCAGCCCTATTTTTTATTTTCTATTTTGAAACGGGGTCTCATTAAAATGCTGAGGCTGAGCCAAGCATCGTGGTGCATGCTTGTAATCCCAGTACTTGGAGGCTGAGATAGGAGGATCACAGGTTCAAGGACAGCCTCAGCAAGTAGTGAGACGCATCAACCAAGTGAGAGCCTCTTTCCAAATAAGAAATAAAATCGAGCTGGGGGTGTAGCTCAAGCCTCCGGGTTCAATCCTCAGTACCAAAAAAAAAAAAAAAAAAAAAAGATGCTGAGGCTGACCCTGAGATCCTCCTCAGCCTCCCAAGTACTGGGATTACAGGAGTGTACCACCATACCCAGCTGAACGCTGCGCTTTCTGCTGATTTTCTTGTGGACCTAAAATTTCTCTAAAAAATAAAGTTCATTGAAAAATAAAACAAACAAGCATGGTGGCGTATGCTTGTAATCCCAGTACTTGAGAGGCTGAGACTGGAAGATCCAGGTTCACAGCCAGCCTCAGCTACTTAGTGAAGCCCTTAGCAACTTAGTGAGACCCTGTTTCCAAATAATACAAAATAGGACTGGGGGTGTAGCTTGGAGGTAGAATGCCCCTGGGTTCAATCCCCAGTACCACAATAAAAAAAGAAAACAAAAACAGAAGCAAGGAACCTTCCATGTCTAGGAAGGATGGGAAAGCAGAGTATAGCAGTCTCCTTTTGCAAACAGGAGGCAGATGTGCGGGTGGTACCTGAGCTGCAGGTGGAGAACGCAGCCCTCCCCCTACACTGCATGCCCTCCAAAGGCATAGGCAGTGTGCCACCTGGCCTGCACCTGGGTGGGAGACCCCAGGGTGCCTCCCTCACACAGCACAGCTGGACAGCTGCCCTCGCCCACCCCGACTGACATCTGGAGGTTTCTTCCTCCCACTCCAGAGCAAGTGGGTCAAGCAGAGAGCCTGTGGTCTGGGGGGTGCCAGGCCTCGTCCAGGGCATTCGTGTAGAGGCCACCTTGCAGCCCTCCCCCCAGTAAGATCAGCACCCATTCCTGCCAGCAGGAAACCCACAAGACCTAACACTTGAGATATCACTGAGGGTCCCCAGGGGACACCTCTCCAGGTCACCATGGCAATGGTCTTCCACCAGGAATCTCGGGACTCCTTTCCATGGGCTCTTTCCTCCCGCTGAATCCCTGCCAACAGCCAGGGATCCGAGATGTCACGGAGGCAGGGTGGAGTGGCCCAGCCCTGTGAGTGGCACCTGGCATGCCCTCCTCCAGCACCTCTGGCCAAGCCATGGTCCTCAGGGCCCGGCCAGCTCATCTCGTCCTCAAACCTGCCTGTAGTTCAGCCAAATCTACCCAGCGGCTCTGGCTCTAGGCAGCTGCTTTGTGGTTGTTTCTAAGTTTCCTCTTGCATTTCAGGGGGGGCAGCAAAGGCAGGACCCAGAGGCCAGAGGATGGGATGGGATGACCTTGGCCTGAGCCCAAGGCAGGTATGAGCTGGGGCTGGCAGGCGGGACTCACCCGGAGGGAGCTGGACACCACTGAGTGCAGCAGCAGCAGGCGGTCCAGTGTGCCCTCGTCCAGCTCTCGGGAGTACAGCCGGTACCGCGTATCCAGGGGCTCCGGCACCAGGATGCCACTGTCTGCAGGAGCCAGGAGAACAGGGGTTACCGGGGCAGGACACTCCCACCTCATCCCCCAAACTAGGCAAAACATCCACCACCTGTTAAAAGATAGGATCATTAGCTGGGCGCAGTAGCACACACCTGTAATCCCAGTACTTGGGAAGCTGAGACAAGAGGATTGAAGGTTCGAGGACAGCCTCAACAATTTAGAGAGACCCTGTTTCAAAATAAAAATTAAAAAGGGCTAGAAGTAGCGGGTGTAGTGGCACACGCTTGTAATCACAGCATTTGGGAGGCTGAGACCAGAGGATCCGGGTTCGAAGTCAGCCTCAGCTACCTAGCGAGGCACTCCGCAACTTAGTGAGACCCTGTTTCAAAATAAAGAATTAAAAATAGGGCTGGGGCCGGGCGTGGTGGCGCACGCTTGTAATCCCAGCATTCGGGAGGCTGAGACCGGAGGATCAGGGTTCGCGGCCAGCCTCAGCTACCTAGTGAGGCACTCCACAACTTAGTGAGACTCGGTTTCAAAATAAAGAATAAAAAATAGGGCTGGGGGTATAGCTCGGAGGTAGAATGCCCCTGAGTTCAATCCCCAGTACCTCAAAAAAAAGGGGGGGGGCTGGAAGTATAGCTTGGAGGTAGGACACCATTGAGTTTGATCCCCAGTACCACAAGGGGGTGGAGGGAAGAAAGTGTGTGTGTGTGTGTGTGTGTTTTACTGGGGATTGAACCCAGAGGCATTCTATATTCTGGCTACATCCCCAGCCAGATTTTATTTATTTGGAAACAAAGTCTTCCTAGGATGATGAGAGTCACTACTTGCTGAGGCTGTCCTCAAACCTATGATCCTCCTGTCTCAGCCTCCCAAGTACAGGGATTACAGGCGTGTGCCACCATGCCCAGCTAAAAGACAGTATCTTTGAGGGCAAATATTTCAACATGATAGAAGAGAGTTTTCTGAAATCAGGCATGGTGGCACACACCTGTAATTCCAGTACTTGGGAGACTGAGACAGGAGGATTGCAAGTCCAAGGACAGCCTCAGCAAGTAATGAAACTCTCAACAACCTAGCAAGACCCTGTTTCAAAATAAAAAGAAAATAGGGCTAGGGGTGTAACTCAGAGGTAGAATTCCCGTGGGTTCAATCCCCAGAGCCACACACAATATTTTTTATTTATTTTGGTAATGGGTATTGGACCCAGGGGCATTCTACCTCTGAGCTCCACCTTCAGCCCTTTCTATTTGTAAACAGGGTCTCACCAAGTTGCTGAGAGTCTTGCTAAGTTGCTGAGATTGGTTTAGAACCTGTGATCCTCCATCTCATTTCCCCCAAGTACTGGGATTACAGGTGTGCTCCAACAGCACTTCATTCTGCCCAGGTTTTTTGTTTGGTTGGTTGGTTGGGTTTTTTTGTTTTTTGTTTTTTGTCTTTTTTTTATACTAGGGATGGGACCCAGGGGCCTTCTACCTATGGGCGATACCCCCAGGTCTATTTTATATTTTATATGAAAACAGGGTCTCACTAAATTTCTGAGAGCCTCACTAAGTTGCTGAGGCTGGCTGCAAACCTGCGATCCTCCTGTCTCAGACTCCCAAGTACTGGGATTATAAGTGTGCGCCGTCACGCTTGGCTCTGCCTTGGGTTTTTTGTTGGTGGTGTTTTGTGGTACTAGAGATTGAACCCGGAGGCATTCTACTTTCAAGCTAGACCCCTAGCCTGATTTTATTTCTTATTTTGAAACAGGTTCTCACTAGGTTGTTTTGTGGAACTAGAGATTGAACCCGGAGGCATTCTACTTTCAAGCTACACCCCTAGCCTGATTTTATTTCTTATTTTGAAACAAGTTCTCACTAGGTTGATGAGAGTCTCACTACTTGCTGAGGCTGTCCTTGAACCTGTGATCTGCCTGTCTCAGCCTCCCAAGTACTGGGATTACAAGAACGTGCCACCACGCTCGGCTGCCCGGGGTTTTTGACCATAGTCGCAGCCTCCCCCTTCCAGAAAATGACCATGACAGCCAGTGTACCAGGGCCAGCCTCACCCTGCATCAGCTGCCGCTGCTCCTGGATGACCTGCTCACAGAGCAGCCGGTGTTGGTGGTAGCGCTGGATCACAAAGTCCTTCTGGCACAGCAGGTTCTTCCGGCACAAGTTGTCCGCCTGCAGCTCCGTGTTCTCCACCTCCAGCTCGTGGGCCCTGCACAGCAGCCGCAGCACCTCCCGCTGGTCCTCGTTGGTCACCTGCTTGGGCAGCAGCTTCTCCATCTGTGAGGCCTTCTGCTTGGCATGGGCCAGACGCTGCTCCAGCCCAGCCTGAAGAGAAACCGAGAACTCAGGCAGGACATGGGGACTCTGCCAGCCACTGCTGCTTGTGCCTGGGAGCCAAGGCTTGCCAGGTGTACCTGGGAGACACGCGGTGATTGGTTCTGAGGCTGTGCAACCATTTCCTGTACTAACTAACCAGGTGTCCTGTTTTTGGAATTGTGATGCTTTGTGCTTGTGTGTGTATGTATGTGTGTGTGTGGTGCTGGGGACCAAACCCAGGGGCATTCTACCTCCAAGCTACGCCCCCAGCCTTTTTTAGTTTTTATTTTGAAACAGGATCTTGCTAAATTACTCCTTGTTGACCTCGAACTTATGATCCTCCTGTCTCTGCCTCCCAAGTACTAGGATTACAGGAAAGTGCCACTATGCCAAGCATTATTTTTTATTTTCAGACAGGGTCCTGCTAAGTTGCCAAGGCTATCTTTGAACCTTCAATCCTCCCATCTCAGCCTCCCAAGTACTGAGATTACGAGAGTACACCACCATGCCTGGCTCTGGCTACCTTCTTGATCTGGGATCGACAGGGGACTGACCACCTTGGAGGAGCTGACCCAGTGCCCCTAGCAAGATCCTGCTCTTCTCCTCTTAGGCACCACTCCCAGGAGTCCTTCCCCCTGAAGTCGTCTCCGACTCCAGGGCTGAACCAACAGCCCCTCCTGTGGCTCACTAGCGTCCCATGCCTGTGGCCTCCACACTGAACTGCAGATGGTTGTCTTCTTGTCTCTTCCTGTTAGGTTGTGAGCTCACGGAATAGAACATATCTCCTTCGTTGTTAGGTCCCGGGGCCTGGCATTATCTCAACATTTGACATTGATTTGTGTTTGATTAACTGTTAACTAATTAGTCAAGTAACACACTCACCATTTGCAGACTTTGTCACACATCGATATTCATATTTAGGTCTTTGTGTGTGTGTGTGTGTGGTACTAGGGATTGAACCCAGAGGCATTCTACCTCCGAGCTGTACCCACAGCCCTCTTTTCAATTTTTTTTTAAAACAGGGTCTTACTAGGTTGCTGAGAGTCTTACTAAGTTGCTGAGGCTGGTCTTGAACCTGCATCCTCCTGTCTCAGTTTCCAAAGTACAGGAATTATAGGCAGGTGCCCCCATGCCTGGCTTATTTTTTAAATTTGAATTAGGATCTCTCTCAGTGGCTGAGGCTCTTTCTAAGTTGCTGAAGCTGACCTGGAACCTGTGATCCCGTCTCAGCCTCTTAAGTAGTGAGATTATAGGTGTACGTCACCCTGATTCATATTTGGATGTGGATTTGGATCTTGAAGGCTGTGCTTTCTTGTTGGTGCACAATACTAACTCAAGCAAAAGTATTTTCCTTATTTTTAAAGGTCAAAGAAGCCGGGTGTGGTGCCACATGCCTGTAATCCCAGTACTTGGGAAGCTGAGACAGGTGGAGGATGATCCCAGGTTCAAGACCAGCCTAAGCAACTTAGTGAGACCCTTAGCAATTTAATGAGATCCTGTTTCAAAATAAAAAATAAAATAGGGCTGGGAGTGTAGCTTAAAGGTAGAACACCCCTGGGTTCAATCCCTAGTACCACACACACAAAAATAATAATAATAAATAAAAATAAAAATGTCTTGGGGTATAGCTTGGAGGAAGAATGGAAGAATACCCCTGGGTTCAATACCTAGTACAAAAAAAAAAAAAAAAAGTTGGAGGAAATCCAGTCGTTAATTTTGAAGTGAAACTGTATGATGTCCAAACCGCCACAAGCAGATGTAATAATATTAAGAGGGTCTTGGTTTGGTCACAGAGCTTTTAAGTGAAATAGATCCTGCTTGCTTTTTTTTTTCTTTTTTTTTTTTTTTTTTGCAGTACTGGGGATTGAACTCAAGGGCATTCTACCTCCGAGCTATACCCCCAGCCCTATTTTTTATTCTTTATTTTTAAACAGGGTCTCACTAAGTTGCGGAATGCCTCACTAGGTAGCTGAGGATGGCTGCAAACCCGGATCCTCTGGTCTCAGCCTCCCAAACACTGGGATTACAAGTGTGCGCCACCACGCCCGGCTTCCTGCTTGCTTTTAACAACATGGCATCATCAGACACTTTTTGCTCTTGCCTGGAAACACTCCGCAAGCGTTGGACTGACAGGCTGCCATAGCCCGCTTCCTTGACCGCCCGGAGCCTCTGAGATGCTCTAGTCTGCAGTTCTTCTGAAGTGAGACTATTAGGTAACCAGCTGTTACAGAAATAGCTCATATAAATAACTAGCTCTTCTCAGGAAACACAAATGTGAAAAGACTTCCTTCTCCAGAGAGGAACTGGAGTGTGGCTTCCTTCTGGCTGTCTCTGGTTCTCCTAACACCACATGCCCAAGGCCAGAATTGGGGGAGGAAATGGAGGCTGTGCCATGCCGGGCTCCATCCACAGCAGGCGAGGCGGGGGCCACACATCACACCCGCCCCTTCCCACAGCCACCGGCTTCCTGCCCTGGACGCTGGCCCTGCAGCCCCCTGGTGCAGCCACAACTCTGCATCAAGGGCACAGGCCTGAGGTCTAACCCAGGTCAGGTCCCTGCTTTGCTTCTCCTGCCCTGAAGAGCTAATATACATGAACCTCAGTTTTCTCACCTCTATAATGGTCACAATTGGCCTTACTCCACATGCTGAGCTGATGTTCACAAAGGACCCACCCCACCACTGATCAACAAGTGCTATCCCCATGACAACGAACTTGCCGGGACCCTCTCCCTCACCTTGAGGGCCGCCGTTTTCCGCTGCTCAGCTAAAAGCAGGTTGACCTCCTCTCGGGCCAGAGCCACTTCATGCGGCTCCGAGGACTCTCCCTCATCCCCGTAGGCGTCTGCAGGCTCTTTGTCTTTCTCTGGCTCACCTCTGTCCCTGTGAGCTTGGTGGTGGGTCTTCTCCCGCTCCCAGCTGTGGCAGCAACAGAGGGGTCAGAGTGCAAGCTGTGCCTGGGCTGAGAGTCGTGGCACCTCTGGTACCAGAGCCCTCTTGGCCCTAGCTGGCCACCTCACAGGTGTGGGTATAAAGATGAAGCAGAATCAGGTCTGCTTTACCATCTTTTCTTTTCTTTTTTGGTATTGGGGATTAAATCCAGAGACATTCTACCTCTGAGCTACACCCCCAGTCCTATTTTTAATTCTTTTTGGGGGGGCAGGGGGTACTGGGGCTTGAACCCAGGGGCATTCTACTTCTGAGCTATACCTCCAGCCCTATTTTTTATTCTTTATTTTGAAACAGGGTCTTACTAAGTTGCGGAGTGCCTCAGTAGGTAGCTGAGATTGGCTTCGAACCCAGATCCTCTGATCTCAGCCTCCCAAATGCTGGGATTACAAGCGTGCGCCACCACACCCGGCCCTATCTTTAATTCTTTATTTTGAAAACAGGGTCTCACTAAGTTGCTGAGACTGGCCATAAACCTGCAATCCTCCTGTCTCAGCCTCCCAAACACTGGGATTACAGCATGCACCACCATGCCTGGCTATGATCTTTTCTCTAGATAAGATTCTGCCCTTGAGCCAAGTGTGGTGGCACACGCTTGTAATCCCAGTACTTGGGAGGCTGAGACAGGAGGATCACAGGTTCAAAGCCAGCCTCAGCAACTTACTGAGCCCCTCTGCAACTTAGTGAGACCCTGTTTCAAAATAAAAAATAAAATAGAGCTAGGGGTGTAGCTCAGAGGTAGAATGCCCCCGGGCTCAATCCTTAGTACCACACACACACATAAAAGATTCCCCCCACCCCCTGCCCCCCAAGATCACCCATAACCCCCTCCTTCATAAACGAGCTCCTATTGAGCCTCAGTTTCCCCACTGTGAATGCTGACAGACTACAGGCCCTGGGGATAACTGTGGCTTCTTGAGAGAGGGCAAAATATTGACCTAAACATGAGGACTCCAAGGAAATCATGCAAGAAAGGAGAACGGGAGAGATAAGCAGTTGTCTGGCCAGAGGGGAATGAGATTGGGAGCACTTTCCTTTTTTATTGGTACTGGGGCTTGAAACCAGGGGGTTCTATCTCCAAGCTACACTCACAGACTTATTTTCTTTTTCTTTTGAAACAGGGTCTCACTAAATTACTGCACTCTGGCCTCAAACCTGTGATCCTCCTATCTCAGCCTCCCAAATACTGGGATTACAGGTGTGCACCACCACACTGGAATGAGCACGTTTTTAAAACTTAGAATTCAGCCGGGCGTGGTGGCGCATGCTTGTAATCCCAGCATTTGGGAAGCTGAGACTGGAGGATCCGGGTTCGCAGACAGCCTCAGCTACCTAGTGAGGCACTCCGCAACTTAGTGAGACTCGGTTTCAAAATAAAGAATAAAAAATAGGGCTGGGGGTATAGCTCGGAGATAGAATGCCCCTGGGTTCAATCCCCAGTACCACAAAAAAAAAAAAAAGAATAAAAAATAGGGCTGGGGGCATAGCTCGGAGGTAGAATGCCCCTGAGTTCAATCCCCAGTACCGCAAAAAAAAAAAAAAACTTAGAATTCCTCTAACATAAGTCTTGTACTGTTTGTGTAATCGAGGAGTGGGAGAGACAAAGGAAGGGAGGAGGAGAAACATGGGCAGAACTGGGAGCAGAGTCCTGTAATTTCAGTACTTGGGAGGATGAGACAGGAGGATCTCAAGTTAGAGGCCAGACTCAGCAGTTTAGTGAGGCCCTCAGCAATTTAGTGAGACCCTGTTTCAAAATAAAAAATAAAATGTGATTGGGAGTATAGTTCAAGATAGAATGCCCCTGTGTTCAATCTCTAACACAATAAATAAATAAATAAATAAATAATCTATAAGTGATAATCCCAGTACTTGGGAGGTGAAAACAGAAGGATTGCAGGTTTGAGGCCAGCTTCAGCAATTTAGGGACCATATTTCAAAAACAAAAAGGGCTGGGGCATATATCTTAGAGGTAGAATGTCCCTGAGTTCAACTTCCAGTATCAAAAAAATAAAAATAACAAAAATATATAAATTACCCATAAGTGAGCTGGGTGTGATAGCTATAATCTTAGTACTTGGGAGGCTGAGACAGGAGGATCTCAGGTTTGAGGCTAGCCTCAGCAACTTAGAGAGAACCATCTCAAAAAATAAAAAGGAGCCAGGCATGGTGGTGCACACCTGTAATCCCAGTACTTGGGAGGCTGAGACAGAAGGATTGTAGGTTCATGCCCAGCCTTACCAATTTAGCAAAGTCCTCCACAATGTAGTGAGACCCTGCTTCAAAACAAAAAATTAAAAAGGCTGGGGTTGGACTTCAGAGATAGAATGCCCCTGCACTCAATCCCCAGTACTGCAAAAATAAATGAAACTTTAAAATAAAACAAAATAAAAAAGAAGCCAGGCATAGTGGCGCATGTCTCTAATCCTGGTACTTTGGAGGCTGAGACAGGAGTATGACAGGTTTGAGGACAACTTCAGCAATTTAGTGAGACCTTGTTTCAAAATAAAAAATAAAAAGGGTTGGAGTATAGTTCAGATATAAAATGCCCCTGGGTTCAATTTCCAGTATCAAAAAAAATAATAATAATTTTTTTAAAAGGCTGAGGATGTAGCTCAGTGGTAGAGTACCCTCTAGGTCAATCCCCAGTATTGAAAAAATGAAAAAATAAAATAAATTACTGGTAAGCAGGTGGCCATGTGTTCTAGCAGTTCCAGGAAGGCCTGTTGACCCAGTGTAATGGTAAATAGTGCCCCTTTCACCCCTAAATGGGTCTCTCCATACGTGGTGTCTACCCTCAGTAGGGGCAGGCAGGGAGCAAGTGTGCAGTAGGAGAAAGAGCTGTGGCCTGTGAGATGCATCCCCGTGTGCAAACTCATCCCCTCTGAGCCTCAACATCCCCTTCCATAATGGGTGTTGATCCTCGCCAACATCAGGGCGGGCACTGAACCCCAACCTGTGAGACAGCAAAGGGGTCTGGAAGCTTCTCCCACCTGGCCCAGCTCAGCTGCAGAGGAGCGGGAGGGAAGGGCACAGAAAGAAGCACCTTGGCTAGTGCTTCTTGGGCATCTGCACACAGGAGAGGGTGGCTGGAGAGTAGCCAAAAAAGAGGTTCCCACCAGTGGTCCCCGCTGCTCCCCACGGGCCTCCCCCTGCTGGGAAGGATAGTGCTGGGTCAGGGTGGGCTCGGCAGGCAGGGACACTCACTCCGCAATGGTCAGCAGGTGGCGAGACATGTCGATGTGCAGCTCGATGTTGGTGTTCTCCAGCTCCACCAGGCTGCGCCGCATCTCCATCTGCTCCTTGAAGGCCCCGATGAGCTGTGTCCGGATCTTGTTCATCTGCAGGCGGCTGTCGTCCTCCGCGTCCTGGGGGGCGACGGCAACTGCAGGCGGGAAGGGGGCCGGCTATACCAAGAGCAATGCCAGCTAGGCCAGCACTGAACACTCTGCTCACACATCCAGAGATCTGGGTGGTGGAGGAGCTTGACACACATGTGTGGATGGGTGGAAGATGGACGGGTGGACGGATGGGTGGATGACAGGATGGACAGGTGGGAGGATGGGAAGGTGGCTGGATGGACAGATAGGTGAATGGAGGTATAGATGGATGGTCAGGGAATGATGGATGGGTAGGTGAGAGGACGGATGTGTAGATAGATATTCAGGGAAGCAAAGATGGGTGGGAGGGAGGATGAGTGGGTAGGAGGATAAGGGAGGTGGATGGATGGATGGATGGATGGATGGATGGATGGATGGACAGGCAGTGGTTAGGGAAAGATGGATGGGTGGATGAGGGGATGGATGAGTGGGAGGATTAATGATGTATCTATGGATGGTCAGGGAAGGATGGATGCACGGCTGAGAGGAAGAATGAAGGGATGGATGTGTAGATAGGTGGGTGGGTGGGAGGATGGGTGTATGGATGAATGCAGATGTGGGTTGGTGGGAGGACAGGTAGGTAGGTGGGTGGACAGAGGAGTAGATGGACAAATAACTTAGAGGGATTTAAACCCCCACCCTCTTGCCCTGTTTTAGGTCAGGCTACCTTCATTTCAGAAGGAATTCAAAGAAGGGAGCAGCTGGGCTGCCCACTTCAGCTCAGACCTTACTTTCTTAGCAAAACCCTCACAGACCCGCACTCTGGATCTGTCTTCCTCTGCTCTGATGACACCCTGGCTTCTCTGTCACAGTCTTCTGCATGTCTGTAATTGAATGACGTTTTGATGGATGCTTCATACCTGTCTGTCCTGTTAGCTAGACTGTGAGGTCCCCAGAACAGGAGCAAACATGTTTGTCCTTTTGTTTCCTGTTGTAAATTCCTACCTAATAAGTGAGCCGTAATTATCAATGTTTCTTTTCTTGTTTATTTTTCTACTGGTGATTGAACCCAGAGACATTCTTCCTCTGAGCTATATCTGAACTATATCCCCAACCCTTTTTTTTTTTTTTTTTTTTTTTTGCAGTACTGGGGTTGGAACCTAGGGGCATTCTACCTTCTAGCTACAGCCCCAGCCCTATTTTTTAATTCTTTATTTTGAAACAGGGTCTCACTAAGTTGTGGAGGGCCTCACTAAGCAGCTGAGGCTGGCGCGAACCCAGATCCTCCAGTCTCAGCCTCCCAAATGCTGTCCAGCCCTTTTTTCTTTCTTCTTCTTCTCCCTTCCTTCCTTTTTTTTTTTTTTTTTTTTTTTTTTCCGGTACTTGGGACATTCTACCTCTGAGCTGTACCCCTAGCCCTATTTTATTTTTTATTTTGAAACATCATCTCACTTAGATGCTGAGGGCCTAACTAAGTTGCTGAGTCTGGCAGTGAACTTGCAATCCTCCTGTCTCAGTCTCCCCAATTCTTGGATTACAGGCATATGTCACCAAACCCAGCTGGTTGTTTTTGTTTTTTGTGCTGCTGGGGCTCTAACCCGAGGCCTTGTGAGGCAAGCAAGCTTTCTACCACCAAGCCACACCCTGAGGCCCTCATCAATGGTTTTCTCACCTGCCCCAGTGGGTAGTTTCTCTCTAGACATGTGCAGTTTGTCATCTGCTTCCCTGACATCAAGGGCAGTGGTCACAAGAAACCCTCTCCCTGAATGCAGGCAGTCTGGACAGGTGAAACCAGTCGTAATGCCTAGACCAAGTGAGTCACTGCAGCCATTCTAAGAAGGTTTGGGGGAGATTTGGAACTATGGAAAAAGCTCAGGGGTGACAATCCAGACACTACATACCAGTGTCCCACAGCACAGCAGGACCTAAGGGGAACCTATCACAATCTCGGGACACCAGGAGACCACCTTGCCCTCCTCCCCACAACAGACCGCCTAAAACCAGTCCCAGTAACTACGAGGCAGCAGAGAGAAGCCATCCTGGCATGCTCCTGGCTGACCCTTGACCTCAGAAGTCCAAGCTTCTTGGTTATCACCTGTCTTAGTGAATTCTCTACAACACCCCACTTCCTACCCACCCTACCCCCAAATCCCACTGGCCAGTGGGTCTTGGTTATCATCAACCACAACATCTCTTCTTTGAGTTCCTTTCACCCTCCTGTACCAACAGAGTCCTCACCCTCCAAGTCTCCCAGCGAGAACAGGTGCCCCTGTGCTCTGAGAGGCTATGACTAGAGAAACCCAAGGTACACATCTCAGAGCTGGGGGGAGCAAGCTGTGGTATGGCTCCTGTAGAACTCGTGGCAGCCATTGCAGAGGATGAGGTGGACCGTGGTGCAGACAGGTGGCCCCAGACTCATAGCTGGAGGAGGAAGTAAGCTAAGGAATAGGGGCTACAAACCGGGCATGGTGGGTGCACTGTAGTCCCAGCTACTCAGGAAGCTGAGGCAGGAGGATCACTCAGGCCCAGGAGTTTGGGACCAGCCTAGGCAACATAGCCAGATCCTGTCTCAAATAAAAATTAAAATAAAGTATACAGGAGGATTCTGTAGGTTATATGCATTAAGGACTTGAGCACCTGAGAATTTGGGTATCTGTGGGGTGTCTGGAATCAATTTCCCTGGGATATAGAGCAACCATTGTAGTTAAACAAGTAATAAAGTAATATGAGAACATATTTTTATTATAAAAACTCAAATCATGTGTAGTGGTACACTCCTCTAATCTCAGCAATTTGGGAGGCTGAGACAGAAGGATCTCAGGTTCGAGGCCAGTCTTAGCAATTTAGGGAGACCCTTAACAACCTAGCAAGACCTTGTCTCAAAATTTTTAAAAATAGGGTTGGGGGTGTAGTTCAGAGGTAGAACTACTACTTTGGGATCTTTCTCCATGCAGTTACAAACACACATGTGCATCTAAAGAGATAATAAAGTTTTGTGGGTTTGGCTTTGAGTGTTCATATAAATGGCGTTGGACTGCAGCTCTTCCTTCACTTGCCTTCTCCCCGAGCCATGAGTCTGGGGGCTGCCTGTCTGCATCATGGCCCACCTCATCCTCCGTGACAGCTGCCCAGTGTTCCCCAGGAGCCTCGCCCAGTCTGCTCTCCCAGCCCTGAGATGCGCACCTTGGGGCTGTCTGCTCATGGCCTCCCTGAGCACTGGGATGCCTTGCTCTCACTGGGAGGGCTGGCGGCTGAACTGCCTGGCCTGTGCTAAGTTCCAGGGGATGTTGCTCAATGGGTCTCCCAAAGAGACATGGTAACACACACGCCCAAGAACAGAGTTTAAGGCTATCATTTCCATACTTAATTCTACTCTACTGGGAGAGGAGGAGTACTGGGGATTGAACCCAGGGGCATCAGATCTCAAAACTATACCCATAGCCCTTTTATTTATTTATTATTTTTTAATTTTGTGTGTGTGTGTGTGTGTTACTAGGTATTGAACCCACGGGCAGTCTACTTCAAGCTACATGCCCAGCCCTATTTTTTTATTTTTTATTTCGAAACGGTCTCACTAAGTTGCGGAGGGCCTTACTAAGTAGCCGAGGCTGGCTATGAACCTGCAATCCTCCTGTCTCAGCCTCCTATGTATTTGGATTACAAGCGAGCACCACCACGTCCAGCTTTTTTTTTTTTTTATTTTTTTTGTTTATTTTTTTTTGCGGTACTGGGGATTGAACCCAGGAGCATTCTACCTCTGAGCCATATCCTCAGCCCTATTTTTTTACTCTTTATTTTGAAACCGAGTCTCACTAAGTTGCACGGAGGTGGCTGAGGCTGGCCACGAACCCGGATCCTCTGGTCTCAGCCTCCCGAATGCTGGGATTACAAGCGTGCGCCACCACGCCCGGCCGCAGCTTTTATTTTTATTTTGAAACCGGTTCTCACTAAATTGCTAAAGCTGGCCTCAAACCTGTGATCCTCCTGCCTCAGCTTCCCAAGGACTAGAATTACAGTCATGTGCTACTAACCTGGCTTACACTATTTTATATTATCCATTTAATAGCCATTTCATATTACCTGAAATTTTAATTTTATCTAGGCTGAGAAGTGAAAAATTACTTCAATTTGCATCTCTGCTTCCTAATGCAATTAAGAATTGCCTATTCAGAGCTTTGCCATTTTTATTTCATTTATTTCATACTGGGGATTCTACTTCTACTTCTCAGATATACCCACAGCCCTTTATATTTTTTATTTGAAACAGGGTCTCACAGGTTTCTGAGCAAGCTGGCCTCAAACCTACAATCCTCCTGTCTCAGCCTCCCAAGTACTGGGATTACAGGTGTGTATCACCATGCCTGGCTTGTTGGCTCTTTCTTACTGATTTTAGAACTCATTTACAAATTTTGTAAAACCTATCTTCCTAACAAAGCAAAAGAACATGCATATATGTGTGGGTACACAGGCCTATGGGACTTGACTTTGATGCAAGTGTTCTTTTTCTCTTTCCTTTTTTTTTTTTTTTTTTTTTTTTTTTTTTTTTTTTTTTTTTTTTTTTTTTTTGGTGGCACTAGGGATTGAACCCAGGGACAGTCTACCTCCAAGATACTCCAAGCCCTATTTTATTTTTTTATTTTGGAAACAGGGTCTTGCTAAGTTGTTGAGGGTCTTGCTAAGTTGCCGAGGCTGGTTTTAAACCTGCAATCCTCCTATCTTAGTTTCCCAAGTAGTGGGATTACAGGCGTGCACCACCATAACGGACTAATGCAGTTGTTCCTGAGGTCCCTTCTTAACTTATTGATGAGTTTTGTCATCCGAAGTTCAAATTATATCATTTGAAGCATACTGTGAGATGCTTCCAGACCTGAGGTGAAGACTTGCTCAAAACTGACTTGTGGAGCAAGTGGGACCTCATGGGTGTGGGATGTTGCTCTGGGGTGATGCAAGCGTTTTGGAGCTGGGCAGAGGTGGAAGCTACACAAAACCATAGATGGACAGAAGACCACTGGAGCGTTCACCTTCAAATGTTTGATTTCACCTCAATATTTTTTTTAATTTATTTTTTATTATTTAGTTAGTTAGTTAGTGGGGGGGGTGCTGGGGATTGAACCCAGGGGCATTCTAAATCCAAGCTACACCCCCAGCCCTATTTCATATTCTTTATTTTGAAACCTGGTCTCACTAAGTTGTGGAGTGCCTCACTAAGTAGCTGAGGCTGGCCGTGAACCCGGATCCTCCGGTCTCAGCCTCCCAAGTACTGGGATTACAAGTGTGCACCACCACGCCTGGCTCACCTCAACATTTTAAAAGGTATCAGATGCAAACATTTGGGAAACTGGAAACTTGGACATACCATCTTCACAACTTTTTTCTAAACCTAAAAGTTTTGCAATAGCCAGGCGTGGTGGTGGATGCTTTTAATCCCAGTACTTGGGAGGCTGAGACAGGAAGATGGCAAATTCAAGACCAGCCTCAGCAACCTAGTGAGACACTGTTTCAAAACAAAAAAGAGGGGGTAGGGTCTGGCCGGGCGTGATGGCGCACGCTTGTAATCCCAGCATTTGGGAGGTTGAGACCGGAGGATCCGGGTTCGCGGCCAGCCTCAGCTACCTAGTGAGGCACTCTGCAACTTAGTGAGACCCTGTTCCAAAATAAAGAATAAAAAATAGGGCTGGGGGTATAGCTCGGCGGTAGATTACCCCTGAGTTCAATTCCCAGTACTGCAAAAAAAAAAAGGGGGGGGGGTCTGGTGGTATAGCTCAGAGGTAGAATGTCCCTGGGTTCAATCACCAGTACCACAAAGAGAGAAAGAAAGAGAGAGAGAAGCCAGGGGTGTGGTGGTGCAAGTCTGTAATCGCCTATAATCCCAGTACTTGGGAGGTTGACACAGGAGGATCACAGGTTCAAGGACAGCCTCAGTTAGTAGTGAGATTCTCATCAACCTAGTGAGACCCTGTTTCAAAACTAAAATGAGTCTAGGGTGTAGTTTGGAGGTAGAATGCCCCTGGGTTCAATCTCCAGGGCCAGAAAGAAAGGTAGGAAGGTAGTAAAGAAGGAAGGAAATGAAAACTTAGGGGGGGAAAAGCAGAAATTAATCCAATCCCCACATTTTACAAGTGAGGAAATTGAAGCTGGGGTCAGGGGCTCCTGGTCAGGCCGTGGCCGAGTATGGATAAAAGCCCACCGCAGGGTCATCAAAGCACTCTCTGGACGCGGATGCTGAGCAGACCTTGTCACATGAGCTCAGGCTGGAGAAGCAAAGGCACATGGGACAGGGACACTGGCCGGACCCCCAGGGAGGGGGCAGAGCCACTGGGGCCTGCAGAGGGCACAAGTGGCACTCAGCACTACCTTGTACACTGGGGATCCCAGGTTCCATTTTCTTTTCCTTCTCTTGCTTCTCGATTTTTGATTTAAGGTGTTCGATCTCCCCACGCAGGTCTGAGATGACGTCTGTGTACTGGGCGATGCGGTAGGAGACGTTCAGTAGGTTGCGCTTGACCTAGCAGAGGACACACAGCCAAGGTCAGACCTGGCAGGAGCTGCCCCACCCAAAAGACATACCCGAGAGATGATGTCTAAACCTGTATGTTATATACTTCAGATCAGTACTGTTCAGCCTTAAAAAGGGAGGGAATTCTGACCACATGGATGAGCCTTGAGAACATTACGCTCAGACACAAAAGAACAAATACAGCCAGGTGTGGTGGCACACACCTGTGATCCTAGTACTTGGGAAGCTGAAACAGGAGGATTGCAAGTTAGAAACCAGCCTCAACAACTTAGTGAGACCCTCAGCAACTTAGCAAGACCCTGCTTCAAATTAAAAAAAAAAAGGTTTGGGGTGTAGCTCAGAGGTAGAATGTCCCTGGGTTCAATCTCTGAGCATTTTCCACAAACAAACAAACAAAAAATTTTTTTTACAAATAATCCACCAACAGTTTTTCAAAATTGCACCCACAATAGTAACTATTGCTGTAGTGTGTGTGTGTGTGTGTGTGTGTGTGTGTGTGTGTGTGTGTGTGTGTGTTTTACTGGGGATTCTATCTCCGAGCTACACCCCCAGCCCTATTTTTTATTCTTTACTTTGAAACAGAGTCTCACTAAGTTCCAGAACCTCCCAAGTACTGGGATTACAAGTGTGCGCCACCACGCCCAGCCATTGCTGTCATTTTGACACGCATCTTTCCAGGTCTTTCCTTGCAGTTTTGTACTCATCCATGCGTCTATCGAGGTACATGGTTTGTGTATTAGTGCAGGTGTGGGTGTGGATGATCATATAAATGGCATTGGCCATAGCTGCTGTTTTGGTTGTTTTTGATGGGGTGCCATTTTTCTCTGGTGGACCAGGAGGGGTGAGATTCTGAGTCACAGGACATGCACACTGTAAGCTTAGTGGCTGCTGCTCAGTGGCTTCTATCTGCATGTCACATGCTTGTCACTTGGGCTCAGCTTCCTCGCTGCCTGCTTAGAAGACCTCGCCGGCCCCACCATCTTGGCTGAGGACTCTCTAAGTTGGACCTTCTCTGTTAATTTTCCTGATAGCAGTCTGCAATCCTCATGCAGAACACAGACCACAGTGTGAGTTCAGGGTGAATACCTGCTCCCCTGCTTCCCCCACTGCTAAGCGCAGAGCTATGTGTGAGCAGAAACACTCTTTTATTTAATTGCTGGTGCCTAGCTCTGAGCTGAGGATTAGAAAGAGCTCATCACGTTTGTTAACAAGTGATAACAAGCCAGGTGCAATGACGCACACCTGTAATCTCAGTACCTGGGAGGCTGAGACAGGAGGATCAAAGTTTCACAGCCAGTCTAAGCTATTTAGTGAGTTCCTCCACAACTTAGTGAGACCCTGTTTCAAAATAAAGAATAAAAAATAGGGCTGGAGGTGTAGCTCAGAGGTAGAATGCCCCTGGGTTCAATCCCCAGTACTATCAAAATAAATAAATAAATAAATAAAT
The DNA here is from genome assembly GCA_004027655.1 of Graphiurus murinus. Lineage (NCBI taxonomy): Eukaryota > Metazoa > Chordata > Mammalia > Rodentia > Gliridae > Graphiurus > Graphiurus murinus. Next base: position 42,957 of record PVLC010011064.1, read on the forward strand.
AAATAAAGGACTGGGGGTATAGCTCAGAGATAGAATGCCCCTGGGTTCAATCCCCAGTGGCGCGTGCATGCACACACACACAAAAAAAAGGAGCTTGAAATGAGAACACCTGAATTAGGATGGGCCCTACATCTAATGTCAAGAGTACTTTTTGTGTGTGTGTGTGAACCTGGGGATTTAATCCATGGGCATTCTACCTCTGAACTACACCCCCAGACCTTTTTAATTTTTTAATCACTGAGGCTAGTCTCAAACCTGGGATCCTCCTGTCTGAGCCTCCCAAGTATAGGGATTACAGGTGTGCACCATCATGCCTGGCTCTATTTTTTCTTTTTGAAACAGGGTCTCCATAAATTACTGCATGTTGCCTTGAACCTGCAATCCTCCTGTCTCAGCCTACCAATCAAATGTATTTGTGTGTGTGTGTGTGTGTGTGTGTGTGTGTGTGTGTGTGTGTGAGATGCTGGGGATTGATTGAACCCAGGGATGTTCTACCTCTGAGCTATACCCCCAGCTTGTATTTTTTACTTGGAACAGGGCCTCACTAAGTTGCTAAGGCTAGCCTTGAGCCTTCGATCCTCCTGTCTCAGCCTCCCAAATCCTGGGATGACAGGCATGCACCACCATGCCCGGCTTCTGTTGCTTCGAGTCACCGGTTTGCAGTAACTCGTTGTTGCCCACCCAGGAGACTGTGGCCGATGTGGGCACCGAGACTGTCTCTGCGAGGGTCGCCTTTACCTCATTTCCCCGCTTCTGGGACGATGGCACTGGGTAGAGGCCATGAGCCCAGAGCAGCCATGGGGGAGGCAGACCCCTAGGCGTGAGTGAGTGAGTGATGAGCTAGTGAATGAGTGGGTCGGCTAAGGACTGAACGAGTGAGCGGGCAGGCCGGGGAGCCAGCCAGACTTACCCGTGTCTTGATGTTTTTCGCCCTGTAGGCATACAGCAGCGTGGTCCGAGACTCCTCGAAGCTGGTGCTGGCTGGGCTGATGTGGGCGATCATCACCGTGTAGCTGTTCCCTCCCAGAGCATCCTGCTCGGGTTGAAGCCGCCGAATTGGGGTGAAGGGAGCGGGAGCCCCCTCGGCCCCACCTGCCAGGGGTCCCTGCCCTCCCCCAGCCACCACCAGGCTTGCCCGGACCAAACCCTGAAAAGGGCAGCTGATACTGGGACCAAGGTCACCAGTGACCCCAGGATGAAGGGGACCTGTTCCAGGCCCACCCTGTCTGATTTCCACTCTGATGAAAGCGGATTAGACCAAGAGATCAAATTTATAGGGAATTTATTTACTCAGCAATTTAGTGAGGCCCTGTTCCAAAATAAAAAATAAAATAGGACTGGGGGTATAGATTAGAGGAAGAATGTCCCTGGGTTTAAACATTCCACTCAGTGTAAAGAGAAATTTTCCCACGTCAAAGTCATCTGTGGTGGAATCAGAAGCTTCAGGGAGGTAGTGAACTCCCTGTCACTGGGGATATGCAAACAAAGCTGAACCATACTGAGAGGGGGCAGGGGGACAGCCAGTGCCCAGAGGTGGCTTCTGTGGTGTTCCCTAGCCTTCTGACATTCCTGGGAAGGCCCCGAGACCCAGGTTTGAGGTTCTCTCCAGTCAGGTAATTTTTTTTTTTTTTTTTTTTTTTTTTTTTTTAGTATTGAGGATTGATTGAACCCAGGGGCATTCTACCTCTGAGCACATTCAGCCCTTTTTTATTTTTTTGTTTTGAAACAGGGTCTCACTAAGTTGCTGAAGCTGCCCTCAAACCTATTATCTTCCAGTGTCGCACTGGGATTACAGGTGTATGCCAGCACGCTGTCTCTGGCAGGTAACTGGGTTTTTTTTGTTTTTTTTTTTTAGTATTGTGAATTGAACCCATGGACATTCTATCTCTCAGCTAGACCCCCAGCCCTATATTATTTTTTATCTGGAAACAGGGTCTTGCTAGGTTGCTGAGAGTCTCACTACATTGCTGAGGCTGTCCTCGAACCTGCAATCCTCCTGGCTCAGCCTCCCAAGCACTGGGCTTACATCTAGCAGGTAACTTCTGAAAGATCCCATCAACTGCTGCGCCCGCCCCGCCCTCCCAGTCTGCCGCACGCACCTTCAGCAGGCGCGTGAGTTTGCTGTCCCGGAAGTTGACGTACTGCGCGCGGCTGCCACCCTTCTCACTCAGCGCGTTGATGCAGTTGCCCAGGGCCAGCAGCGAGCGGTTGATGTGTGCCCCCTCCTTCATCCTTTTGCCTCGGTTCTGTGTCTGCACGGGGAAGAAGCTGGGCTGAGCAGGGGCTCTGGGTTTGTTCCTACCGGCTGCCCCTCCTCCCCATTCCCAGGGAATGAACTGTGGCCCAGGGGGTGGAATGGCCTAGAAAGGCTCATACTCATGAGTCCCTGGGCCCTGGTAGACCCAACATGGCCTTCTAAGGTGGAGTACTATGCAGCCATTTCCAGAAGTGCCAAGCACTGACTGATGTGAAAAGATACTTACTTACTTATTTATTTATTTATTTATTTATTTATTTATTGTGGTACTGGGGATTGAACTCAGGGGCATTCTACCTCCGAGCTATACCTCCAGCCCTATTTTTTATTCTTTATTTTGAAACAGAGTCTCACTAAGTTGTGGAGTGCCTCACTAGGTAGCTGAGGCTGGCCGCGAACCCAGATCCTCCGGTCTCAGCCTCCCGAATGCTGGGATTACAAGCGTGCGCCACCACGCCGGGCGAAAAGATACTCATTATTAACTGGGATAAACACCGATTGGAGGGATAGTCAACTCGGTTTTTTTGTGGTAGTGAGGATTGAACCCAGGGGCATTCTACCTCTGAGTTATACCCCCAATCCTATTTTGTAATTTTTATTTTGAAACAGGTTCTCACTAAGTTGCAGAGAGCCTCAATAAGTAGCTGAGGCTGACCTCGAACCCGGATCCTCTGGTCTCAACCTCCCAAATACTGGGATTACAAGTGTGCGCCACCACGCCCGGCTTATTTTTTATTCTTTATTTTGAAACAGGATCTCACTAAATTGCAGAGGGTCTCACTAAGTAGCTGAGGCTGGCCGTGAACCTGTGATCCTCCTATCTCAGCCTCCCAAGTACTTAGATTACAAGTGTGCGCCACCACACCCAGCTTATTTTTATTTTGAAACAGGTTCTCACTAGGTTGATGAGAGTCTCATTACTTGCTGAGGCTATCTTCAAACCATCCGCCTGTCTCAGCCTCCCAAGTACTGGGATTACAAGTGTGCGCCACCACGCCTGGCCAGAACAACTCAATTTATAATGAAACTATGAGCCTGTGGGTTTTGCCTAGGAAGGGTCTCCCCCTCGCCCCGAGGCTCTCTGGTCCTGCGGGTCCCCTCCTTGGAGAGCACCCCCACCTGACTCTGAGAGGAGATGCAGTCCAGCCCTCCAGTCTGCCATGTCATCCTATTGTTTTCCTTCAAATCACTTTCTCAGCAGTTATCTGGCTCATCATGTCCCCCGCTGTCCCATGGAGCACTAGCTCCTCAAGGGCCTTGTCGTATGTTGGCCATATGTCCCCAGAGCCCAGACACTTGCAGGCACCTGGCCATAGCAGGTGCTCAATCGCGCGCGCGCGCGCGCGCGCGCGTGTGTGTGTGTGTGTGTGTGTGTGTGTGTGGTTGGTTTTGGGGTGTTGCAGGTGATTGAACCTAGGGGCATTCTACTTCAGAGCTATAGCCACCCGCCTCCTTATTTCTTCTTTTGATACTAGGGATTAAACCCAGGAGAAATCTACCTCCAACAAACATCCCCACCCTTATTTTTATTTTTATTTTTTGCAAGTCTTGCTAAGTTGCTGAAAGCCTGCTTAAATTGCTGAGGCTAGCCTCGAACCTGCGATACTGCCATCTTAGCCTCCCAAGTACTGGGATTACAGGCATATACTACCAGGCCAAGCTCCCCATCACTTTTTTTTTTTTTTTTTGCGGTACTGGGGATTGAACTCAGGGGCATTCTACTTCCGAGCTATACCCCCAGCCCTATTTTTTATTCTTTATTTTGAAACCGAGTCTCACTAAGTTGCGGAGTGCCTCACTAGATAGCTGAGGCTGGCCGCGAACCCGGATCCTCCGATCTCAGCCTCCCGAATGCTGGGATTACAAGCGTGCGCCACCACGCCCGGCTTCCCCATCACTTTTGTAATTTTTTTTTTTTATTGTCTTTATTGATTGTGTGTGGTTTGAACCCATGGACAGTCTGGCTCTGAGCCACACCCCCACCCTTATCTTAGTTTTTGTTTTGAAACAGGATCTCACTAAGTTGCTGAAGGTCTCATTAAATTATTGAGTCTGGCCTCAAACCTGCAATCCTCCTATCTCAGCCTCCCAATATGCTACATTTTAAAACAAGATGACTGGTCCAGGACCTACTGGCTTCAGCAGTCCAGGCACCAAGGGCAGGGCCAGGCACTAAGTGGCAAGTGAAGGAACAGTCATCCTGACCCCAAAGACACAGAGCATGCGGCGCACAGCAGAAGATAAACGCCGAAGCCAGAAAGGTGCGGCTGGGGCCAGGCCTCGAGTTCGAAGTTCAGGTCCACCACTTAATTCCTCTGTGTGTAGCCAGGTCCCGTCATCCCATCCTGAGCCACAGCCTCACACTGTGACAGGCATGAGATTGCTCCGCATCGGGGAGGGCTACGTGAACTAGGAACTAGGAACGTTTAGTTCCGGCACATTAGAGAGGCGTGAAGAGTGACACTCGCTGATAACACTGTTCCCACACAGGCTTCCATCAGCTCCTCCTCTGGCCTGGCCCTGAGCTGGCCTGCTCTCAAGGAAAGTTCAGGGAGCCCAGCACCCACATCTAGCCACAGAAGAAGCAAAAAGAGGTGAGCCAGGAGCCCGAGAGTGGCGTCAGGCTGAGGCCCAGCAGTGCTGTCTGAGCAGGATCTGCAGCCTCTCACCCCTAGTCAGTGCACATCCTGCCCACAGCTATGCTTTGCTCACACCATTCCCTCTACCGGAAATGCTCTTCCCTGCACTCCACTCAGTTCAGGCTTCGCCTTGAGACCCCACTTGCAGCTCTCTGGCTCTCACAGCCTCTGTGTGAACCCCAGCTCTCAGAGCACATGCCTCTCTGGATGTAACTATCTGCTCACACGCATCTCCTGGGTGCTCGGAGCTCTGCCAGGGTGTGCATGCGTGAGGCTCGTCCTTGCATCTCCAGGCCCGGGGAGAGCCTGAAGCGCAGGAAGACCCCATAGATACTGGCTCCAGGGCTTCCTCGTTCAATGTCTTTAGGGTTCGTTCCCTCAGGCAGGCACGGTGGTGCAGACCTGCAATCCCAGTAATTGGGAGACTGAGACAGGAGCCTCTCAGGTTCAAAGCCAGCCTCAGAAACTTAGCGAGATCCTCAGCAACTTAGTGAGACCCTGTTTCCAAATAAAAAATAAAATAGGAGCTGGGCATGGTGGCGCACGCTTGTAATCCCAGCATTCGGGAGGCTGAGACCGGAGGATCC
>PVLC010011065.1:0-26663 GCA_004027655.1 Graphiurus murinus
TTTTTTTTTTTAAGATATTACTAACATTTTTTTCAAACATATATTTTAACAGCAGGGTCTGCTCTTAGAAAATTTTAATTATTCATCTGCATGCATGTGAAGTGCCACTTTATATGGAATGAGTCCTTTCAAAGAGTGTTTACTTGACATCTCTTATTCTTATTAGCAAGAGAAGAAGTAAATTATATTTGCCATAAAAATCTGTTGAATGGATCACAGGCAATTCGAGATTTAAACCTTTTAGTCACAGCCTGTCAACAATGCTAAGATTAGTTTGGGGGAAGAAAAATTGATGGAAGGGGAAAGACATTCACATTCTAAAGGTGTGACAGAATGTACACTTATCTGGCTGATCTCAGAGTACCCTGGAAAATTCACATCTTTTTGGCAATTAGTAGCTATTTTTAATGCGAAGAGATATCATCAAACTTTACTAGTTTTTGTAGGAACAAGTTAACTCACAGACATTAAGTAACCAACAGCAAGTGAAACTAAAGGTGGTAACTTGATGAGGAGGAACTCTTTCAAGTACTGGCCAAAGAGTAAATATCTGTGCTCCAAAGGGAGAGATATTAAGAGACAAAGAATTTCCCTGGACCCCAAAGAAGAGAGCAACTGGGAGAAGCAGAAAGAAAAGGAAAACAAGCTGGGCATGGTGATGCACACCTGTAATCCCAGTACTTGGAGGGTAAGATAGGAGGATTGCAGGTTCAAGGACAGCCTCAGCAATTTAGTAAGGTCCTTAGCAACTTAGTGAGACCCAGTTTTAAAATAAAAAACTAAAAAAGGACTGTGAGTGTAGCTTAAAGGTTCAATCCCCAGTAATCTCCTGCCACCACACCCCTACACACAAAAGGAAAAAATAAAGGGAACAAATTAACCTATTTTAGCATCTCAGACAGGATCGGGTCCTCTTGTTAACTGAATGTGCATCACTTATACTTCTTCATAACATCTACCACACTGAAGTGGCTGTTTAATGTTTGTCTTTCCCTGTCTGTGTTCAAATCCTGCTTCTACCCCTTATAGCCATGTGACTGTGGGCAGATGACTTGACATTGCTTTGCTTTTTCAGTTTTCTCACCCATAATATGGGATAATAAGAGTACTTGCCTCATAGGATCAACCCATGTAAAAAACTTGGACACTGCCTGGCCAAGGGTTGGCCCAATAAGCATGGGGACTGTTTTTGTTTACCACTTGATTTCTAGTTGCTAGCTCCATGCATGGTTCATTATAAAGTCTCCATAAATACTATTTGCCAACCAGACATAGGCCCTGCAGCCCTCTGAAATAGCCTTCAGCCAGCTCTTCCCCACCCACCACTCAGGATGGCCACTCAGCTTGCCTCTGTGACACCTTCATTGCCAATTCAAGACCTTTAAGAGCGTGCTGTTCTCGGTTGAAAGTTCTCTGAATGGTGTTCTCAACTCCAGGGACTGGCTGGATTGTCCACTTTGACCACGGAGGGTCATTTGATTTTCTGTACCACACTGGCATTTCTCTTTGCCTCATGAATATCCCTCTATATGGAGTACTTGTTTAATTAGGAAAACAAAACAACAACTGGGCACAGTGGTATATACTTGTGCTTCCAGTACTTGGTAGGCCGAGACAGGAGGATCGTAGGTTCAAAGTCAGCATGTGGTAACCGAGCCAGGCTCTGTTTCAAAACAAACAAACAAACAAACAGAGAGACAGAGAGACAGATAGACAGAGAGACAGACAGACAGACAGACAGACAGACAGACAGACAGACAGATAGACAGACAGACAGACAAACAGAGCTGGGGTATAGCTCAGAGGTAGAGCACCTCTGGGTACAATCCCCAGCAGCACCTCCCTCCAAAACACTTGAATGACACAATAAATCAAGATGCATAGGAAGAATAATGATGGAAAGAATTTCTTGTCCTGCTCTTCTTATTCTGCATCCGAATCTACAGAGGTAACTCTGCTTTTAACTATCCCTGTTTCAGCGTTTCTGGTGGTTATCCCTATAACAGAATATGCCTCTCTTCACTCTTTGTTTTTGACCTTGTTTTGACAATACTTGCTGCTTCTGCACTATAAAGATAGGGCTTCACCTTCCTGACACTCTTCCATCTGCCTCCTTGCATCTCATCCCAGCATTGGGCAATAGACTTTTTAGATGCTCTCTCTCTCCTGGATCCTGTTTTCTCCAGTGTCAGCTTTCTTGAAAGCTTCCCTTGGTTTTTCTTTTAACTGTTGGTGCCATGTGATCCTGGCTGCTCACACCTGCTTCAGGACAGCAGTGGCGCTCCCCCTGCCCCACCCCCAGCAGGACATTGATCTGGCCCTGCAAAGGCTGCGTATGCGCAGGTCATTAGGTGGGGCAGTTGTGGGACAGCTGAGCTGCCAGCAAGCTCCAGTTGAAAGGAAGCTAGTTGAAAACTTGAGGTTGTCCAAATGCCAAAGCAAGGATGGCTTTCCTAAGCCCCAATATCCACACCTGAGCCCTTAAGGTTTCCTAGATGGTGAATTCAATTTCTTTAGAGAAGGAGCCTTCCATTTTGCCTGGGGATAAAATGCCCCCACTATGCTGTTACTGCTGGGTGGTGACAGGGGATAAAGAGTGATCACTGGGTTGGAGAATCCAAAGTATGTAGCCATTCCTGTACAGACTTTCAATGAACTCACCCACCCATTTCAGCTCCATCTCTCACTCTTGTTGCATAGCAATGGAGAACTGGTACATATTCCAAAGCCTATATATTGTTGGGTGTGGTGGTACACACCTATAATCCCAGTATTTGGAATGCTGAGATGGAAGGATTGCAGATTTGAGGCCAGTTCCAGCTACTTATTGAGGTCCTCCAGCAACTTAGAGAAGCCATTTCAAAATAAAAAAAATAAAATAGGACTGGGGATGTAGCTCAGAGGTAGAACACCCTTAGATTCAATCCCCAGTACCAAACAACAACAGCAACAAACTTATATATGGTTCAGAAGCTTACATAAAGAATTGTGTGATGGAGTGAATAAATGAGATTTTTTAAAAACTCTGGGCTGACTTAGAGTGCAGTTACTAAATAGGATTCTCACTATAATTTGTGAAATATGAGGTGCACAGGTATAGGCCAAGGAACAAGTAAATGTGAGCTGTTGAAAAGACGAAAAGTTTCTCACTGCTGAAAAGAGAGAAGTTTCAAATCATAAATGAAAGCTTAAAGACCTAAGCATGATAAGTTATCACACTGAGGCCTGGGTTAAAAAAATTAGGTTGAGATCAACAGAATATTACATAGTCATTACAGACAAGCATCACCTTCAACTCTGGAGCTGAGAGAAACATAGAGCCCACTTAGTCAGCCCCTTTATTACACAAAGAGAAAGATGAGACATAAAAAGGTTAGTGACGCCAACCTTTAAGCCATATCTTAATCCCACCAAGCCCATTAGACTGTAAATGTAGACAGCTTGGAATCATTTTACAACATCTCTGCTCCGATTTTCCTCATTACACATTTGATTCATTTCCAAGGATGAAAGTGTAAATGAGCTTTCAGGACATGGACTTCAATAATTTATGGAAGGCTGTAAACACATTTTAGCACATTTAGGAAACAGATTTTCCTTAATTTTTTCTTTAGCACAGTCTCTAAACAATTTCTGCTCAATTAAAATCCCATGTGATCAATGGTCTTGTCATTTCCACCTTTTGTAATTTTCAGAAAACTATCCAGGAATGTACATCTCACCATAAAATTGTGTCTAAGGATTATCCTTCTACTCTTTTTGTCCATATTGCAATTTTTGCCAAAATGGTTTCCTTCCATCAGTCACAGACTTCAGTAACATCATTTTCTTATAAAATAGTATGTCACCTATCTGCATAAATGCCAGCCGTCTCCTCTTTATCATGTTTATGTCTCTTTATATACACAGCTCCTCTATGTCTTAGATCCTCCTTTCCACTATTTTAACTAAGTGTCTGTAATACCAAAGGTATGGCACATTTCTTGTTTTTCTCACATTAATAAATCTTAATATATACTTTTTGCAAAGGCAACTATAACAGATATATTTTTGAGTTTTCCTTTTTCCTCCCGTCTAGATTTTTTCTTTTTTGTCTTCTCTTTTGAATATGCCTGTAGATATATTCCTGCCATCTAGATCTGCATTGCTCCTTTTTGTCCCATTAATATAATAAAGCCAATACAATAATTTTCTGGGTAGATCATGGATTTTAAGGTTGGAAGAACCAGAGAGATAACTCCTTAAAGGTTTAAATTTCCTCGATAATGTTAATCAAATGTTTACAACAACTTTGTTTATACAATCATCATCTCTCAAGTTTGTTTCCTAGATGTATAGCTTGATTTTTAGAAAATTTTCCTTACTGATAAGGAAAAACCTGAGGGTCAGATCTGATACCCACAGCATCAAACCTCTCAAATTATCTCCTCGAGTTCTCTCCCAGTAGTTGTTTTTTCCTCAAAGCTTAACACATCTAACTCCCAACGATGCTACTTACATGTCTCCTTTTTCTTTTGGTTCTTATAAAGAGCTCCTTTATCATTTCAAAAATTTGTCTGTTTCAGGGAGTGTACTTTTTCACTTGCATCATTAAACATTATAGCTTGGTATTTGAGTAACTAATTAAGAAGGTTATATGATCAAAATCATATAAATTAAGTCTGAAACTTCTTGCAAGAAGTGATCCTGTGGTGAGAGTGAACTCAAGTTTTGATGGAAGGACACAACAGCCTCACATAAACTGCTTCATTTTCCCCCTAACACTGTATTCATTTTGTTTTGTTTTTGTTGGTGCTACACAAATGACCACAGCTCAGCAGCTTACATCTTTTGTGGCATAAGGTAACATATTTACAGATTCTGAGTCTGAGGATATGGACATCTTTGGGGGCCATAAGTCTTCTTATTATAGACACTATTACTGAAATTTGGGCGGTTGCCGCCAGCAGACTCAGAGGTGCATGGTGCCACTTGTTAATTCACTGAACCAGTAGCCACCAAGTACTTACTGTTTAAAAACTGTTGTGCTAAATGTTAGGAGAGATGTGAAGAGAAATTGAGATTACATGGTAGAAGCTATCCCTATGAGACACAAATCTTCACACTTCCTTCAGTTTCCTTTCTAATGCCTTAATAATAATGTCTTCCTTCTGTCCTGCACTGATTGGCTCTACACTTTGGGAACTGGATAAAACACTGCACTGCAGGGAGAGATCTGGCAGTCTCTAAGGGGCTGAGCAGGATCTGAGCACTTGTGGAGGGGCTGCCTGTGCAACCTCAGAGTTTAGGCAGGGAGATCCGCGGAGTAGGCCTTCATCAAAGGGAAAGGGAGATGGGAGTGGTTGGTCAGTTGGTTGGCCTTCCTTTGTCTGCCCTGTTGACTCCTCTGAGGTACGTTTCCTTCTTAGAACATCCTAGCTAAGCTCTACATGCTGAGTGAACACACAAACTGAGCAACCTCTGTTTCTCCAATAGTTAGTACTTAAGAGAACACTTTGAATTATCTTCTCTGCTTTTTATTTCCCTTACCCTTTATTCTTTGCCCTGGGTTTGTATTTCCCAAACAAATTATTAGCAACTTAATCCTTGCCTCAAGCTCTGCTTTCTAGAGACCAGGGCTAAGATACCATCAAATTAGACCTTCTCCAAATATCAGAAAATGAATGAGACAGGTATTTTCAAACTCAGGAATACTTTTTTTAAAAATTCAAATGCTTTAAAATAGTGGTGACACTTAGTCTTAAACATAAAGTGTAGGAGCTGTTAGTTGAATGGCAGAGTGCATGCTTAGCATGCACAAGGCCCTGAGTTCAATCCCCAGCACACAAAACAAAAACAAACAACAAATCCAAAAGCAGAATGAAGTATAAAATATAGAAAATAAACAGAGACACACAATGAGGAAAACTATCTGGGTGTGGTGGCACACACCTGTAATCCCAGTACTTGGGAGGTTGAGACAAGAGGATGATGAATTTGAGGCCAGCCTCAGTAACTTAGTGAGACCATGTTCCAAAATAAAAAATAAAATAGGGGTGGGGGTGTAGCTCAGAGGTAAAATGCCTCTGTGTTCAACCTTCAGTACAAAAGTAAAAGAGAGAAAAAGTGAGAAACAAAACAAAACAACCCCCATCATAAGCCTATCTTCTTTTCCAGTTTTCGTTCTTGCTCTTGTGCTAAACTTCATCCATTATCAATAACTACATACTTTTTATGGAGGATAAAGTTCTTTCATAGTCCCTTCTGTTATTAAAAAAAAATGGCAAAAAATGAACTCCCTTCCTTCCTTCCTTCCTTCCTTCCTTCCTTCCTTCCTTCCTTCCTTCCTTCCTGTCCAATCTTGGGGATTGGACCTAGGGGTGTTCTACCACTGAGTTACATCCCCAGCCTTTTTTATTTTTTGGTTTCAAAACAGAGTCTCACTGAGTTGCCAAGGCTGGCCTCCAATCTGTAATCTTCCTGTATGAGCCTCTTAAATACTGGGATTACAGGCATGTGCCACCATACCTGGCTCAGCATACTTCTTTTGAAATCTCTCTTTCTCTAAACAATGAAAAACCCTGAATTTGTAGTGAAGATTTGAGTCCTGGTTTGCATTGGCTGCATAAGATGGAGCAATTACTCTCTGAAACATGAGGAAACTATACTCAGAAGAATTAATAAGAAATAAGAAATCTGGACTTTTTGACTAGTTATCAAATAAACAACTTTTGTAAAATTTCCCCTTACACAGCGTGCCCAGTTTCTACAATTGTCATCTGCATTTGCCTCATTTTTTGGCTCATTCTGGCTATCAGTTCTTATTTGTGATCTCTCCTGTCTTCCCAACTTGGTTGTAAGGGTTTGTGGGCAGATTGTTGCTTGGCATTTTTTACTTTCCCATGGGGTACGGCAGAATACCATTTATACAGTAGGCACTTAATCATGGCTGATTTTTATTTTTGGACATGATTGACAATGATTACCCACATAGTAAATACTGGCTCTAATTGGTACATCTTTAATAACCTTTCTGTTCCTGCACAGTGACCAGAGAAGGAGATCAGGTATTCTCTGCACTCTGACATCTTGGAAATGATGAAGTAGGAGATCATAGTATCTAACTCTATACCCAGGTCTATATGCAGCTATTTGCACCCAAGTACTTGCATCCAGTGGAAATCACAAGCAGAGTCACATGGTTGCCTGAAGGAGATAGATATTCTTTGTCCCATGTTACATTATGCAAATCCCTCTAGGGGGACTTACTTTTTTGCTTTAAAAAGCCAGCCATATTGCCTGACAAACAAAGCAGAATACATATTTGCCATTTTTATTTCTCAGAGGTAGCAATTCAAATTATGTTATTCTCAGGCGATATTTACCTCAGTTAAAGCAGGCATCTTAAATCAGATAATTTTCTTCTAGTCAGAGTGGGATTGATAGTTTTAAAAATAGTCAGATCAGCCTATGGTGCACATCAAGCTATAAAAATAGAAGCCAGGTCTATGCTTGACAGATTCCAAAGATAGTCTTTGGTATGATTAGCTAATACGATACTGCAGGTCTCTTTAATATTAATGAACCACTAATGTCAATGTGAGAAATTGCACAAAAAGCATGGGAGCCTTTTAATGTAATCTCCCAGGCAGCAGTAAGATTTACATTCAGGATTTTGCAATAATTAGAGAGGTAATCACCAATAAGCATATGTTAAAATATATCCATTTTATAGAATATAGTGTTGGAGGTATGCTACGAGAAGAAAGATAGATGATTATTACAAATCAAGAGCTGTTACTTTCCTTGGACTTGCTTCTTGGTCAATAGATGGGAAATGTATCTATCTGTACTGCAAGGCAGCCAATAACTTCTGTTTATCAGGTGCCTAGATTTGACAAAACTCCTCACTCTCTGCATTGAACCAGAGGTATCCTTCTAACCCATGTGACAGAATAAGGTATTCAAATTATAATGTGTATGCACTGCTGAATCAAAGAAAAAGGGATTTGTGTGTATGTGTGTGTGTGTGTGTGTGTGTGTGTGTGTGTGTGTGATGTTCTCCTAATTTCTCTTTTACTCCTATCATCAGGACTGTTTGTAGGCCTTTACCAGAAGTTGCATGGGTGCATGCCTGTAATCCTAATACTTGAGAGGCTGAGATAGAAAGATCACAGGTTCGAGGCCAACCTCAGCAACTTAGTGAGACCCTGTTTCAAAATAAAAAATAGGGCTGGGGTGCTGGGATATAGTTTGGAGGTTCAATCTTCAGTACCAAGACAAAAAAAGTTGCTTAGAGACCTTTTCCTATCTGATTTTGCTAAATTATTCAAGCTTCTGCTGAGAATCCCTGAGGAGGGGTGGGGGCAAGGCCTGCAGGGCTACCTTCTGGGTTCCCTCCCTGTGTGCCATTAGAGCTGCACTCTGTGCGGTCTGTCACATTTACTTGTCTCTCTGTCACTGTACTAAAAATGCTCAATTGTGACACAGGTTCTTTTTATAGTTATTTTTTAGTTTCTAGAGCTTTTTGTTTTGTTATGAGAATATATGAAAAGAAAAGAAAATTAAATAAGCCCTTGCCATTGTTCAGAAGTAGTAGTGGAAAAGAGGAAGAATGTTTGTCTAAAAATACTCACATGGTGCTCCTGCTGCTAATGTTCCTATAGCAAATGGAATCTTAAAATTCAGTCGAGGACTTACTCTGGCTCATATGTCCTACTACATAGCATGAGGCTGAGTCTGGACAAATCAGGATACTTCCAGTATTGTAATGGCTTTTTTTCCTGATTATAATTATAATAGTTTCTGACCTTAAGAAAGTTATAATATGTGTAAAAGTATCAAAAAAGGATCATCATAATCTCACCATGAGACAAGTATTCTTATTTTCTTTTCTCTTAGGATTTTTCAGAATTTGGTGTGAGCATACATGTGTGCACACATTTATTTTTAGAAAAACATCATCTTATTTTATCGACTGCTTTCAGACCTGCTTAGTTTCAGTTACCCTACTGTGTTCATCTTTCTTTGTGAATAAGTAAGTTTATCTGTACATCATAATTTGTGATGGTTGAGTACCATTCCATTATATAGATATATAATAACATATAAACTATTGTAAATGTATTTATGAATTAATGCACAGCTTACATATATTTGCATATTTTCCTGAATAGTATATTAAAATAATTATAAAGAACACATACATAATAAAATATTTAAATAATTTAAAATTAAAATAATAAAAGCTATTATGAATTATACACTTTTTGACAAATACTGCTAAACATTTGTCTAGAAAAACTATGCCACTGTCTGCTTACCTCTCAGGTGGAATGTGCAAACTTACTCATTTGCTTGCATCACTAGCCTTAGCCGAATAGTAATATTTTTCTGCATCTTTTCTGAATTGATAAGTAAAAATGGTACCTTTGGTTTCATTCGCATCTTTTTACTTACTTTCAACTTCTTATCTCAGTTTTTTTTTGGTCATTTATACTCTTATTTGCAAATTTTCTTTTTGTATCCTGTGATCTAAGGCCCCACACTTATTTTTGTTTTATTAAACTGTGAAGTATATAACAAATATGAAAAATCAAATCAAATATTAACACACAATTTAAAATTTACTTCAACATGAACCCAAGTGTAACAACATAAAAAAGAATAGCACTCTGCTAGTTCTCAGGAGGCTCCCACACTCCTTCTGATTTTGCAGCACCCCCTCCCAGAACTGACCACTGTGACAACTTTTGTGATCATCAGTATCTTGCTATTTATAGTTGTACCCCTTCAGTGGACATTCCTAAGCAGAAAAGGCTTGTTTGCTGATTTTGAACGGTATACAAATGAAATACAACTGGGTGTTTTCTTCCACGGCTAGCTCATTTTGCTCAACACTATGTGGGGTTTGTTGGTGGAATTGTCCTTTAAGCGCTCTGGCCTGCATTCTGACCTGATGGCTCTTTCCACCTGTATTAGTTTTCCAGGACCTCTGAACAAGTTACCACAAACCTAGTGGCCCAAAATGACAGAAATGAACCCTTATATGGTTCTAGAGGCCAGAAGTCCAAAATCAAGGCATCAGCAGTATTGCCTTTCTCCTGAAGGTGCTAGGAGCAAAATTTTCCTTGCCTTCCCCAGTGTCCCGTGGCTCCAGAGCTCCTTGATTTGTGGCTGCATAGCTCCAGTCTCTGCCTCTGTCTTCATGTGGCCTTCTCTTCCTCCTCTCTCACAAATCTCTGTCTGCCTTGCTCTTAAGAGGCATTATCATTGGATTTAGGACCCACTTGAATAATGTCAGGTCATGCCATACTGAGATCTCTAACTTAATTACATCTACAAAGACCCTTTTTAGAGTAAGGCCACATTTATAAGTTCTGGGACATGGACATGTCATTTTGGGGGCTGTCAGTCAAACCATCACTCTATTACTTTCTCCAAATCCTTCTCCTTTATTCTTTTTTTTTTTTTATATATATATACTGGGAATTGAACCCAAGGGCATTTTACCTCTGAGCTATAACCCTAGCCTTATTTTACTTTTTATGTTTTGGAAACAGAGTCTTGCTAATTTGCTGAGGCTGACCTCGAACCTGAGATCCTCTTGTCTCAGCCTTCCAAGTATGAGGATTACAGGTATGTACCACCATGCCTGCCTCTTTTATCCTTTACATGTAGTCACCCCGGTAAATTTGTTGCATGTCAAACCTTGTTTTAGCATCTGCTTTTTGAAGGACTTGAACCAATCACAAATCATTGAGCAGAAAAAGCTAGTCCTGCAACTAGGAAGGACACAGAGACTGCTTCTCCTATGAAGCACAGTCCTTTCTGTGATGTGACTTGGATCCTTGGTAAGGAGAGGGGGAAAGAAGCAGGATGGGGTAGAAAAATCTCATACTGAGGAGCAGTTCCAAAAATGATTTGACTAGACCAATGGGTCAAGCCCGCTATCGGAATGAAGGAGTGCTGATGGAGTCTGATATTCACCCACTGTGCTCCGTTATTAGCAGGGAGCAGAAGCCTGGGGCAAGTGTGGCCTGGATAAGAGCATGGCAGCACCTGGGGCTGTCAGTTAATCGTGCTCTCTGCAGCAAAACATCTGAGATGCTCTTTTTCATGGGCAGCACAGTCCACCAGGCCTTGAGCTGCACAGATCTACTTTTTTCTTCTATTTTTCTTTTTCCTGCACAGATCCACTTTTTCTACCCAGGTTTGGAAATAAGACCTCCACAATTCTGTTTTTCCAGAAAGACAGACCCATTGGAAAAGAGGCAGTGCTTTTGTCTAAATGTTTGCGTCCCCTAAGAGTCTTATGCTGAAATATAACTGAGCGTGATGGTATTAGGGATTGTTAGGTTTTGAGAGACCTGCCCTCATGAAGGGGATTATAACACAGGGATTTATTATATAGGTCTGAGAGACTTGCCTTGCTCCTTCTACCATGTGAAAACACAGCTTGAAGGTGTATCTGTGAACCATGAAGTGGACGCTCACCAAATACTGACTCTGCTGATGTCTTGATCTTGGATTTCCTGGCTTCCAGAACTGTGAGAAGTTTCTGTGGTTTAAAAGTTACCAAGTTTATAGTATATTCTTACCATAGTTTGTGTGGACTAAGACAAGTTTATCTTTTAAAGATAAACTAAGCCCTTGTCACTGTGGTTGGTCTCAGGTCTACATCTGTTCTTCATCCTTTCCCTCCTCCACTATTTACTTTAAATTCCCATCAGCTACATTCTCACCCCGCAGGTCTCTGCATCCACTGTAGGATGAAGAAGGGAGAATTATCCTTTGACTCCCATCCTATAACATGGAGGATGGTAACCCATCTTCTAGATGCCATCTCTGAGGTAGCCCTTCAGTCTTGCATTTAGAAAGCCATCCTGTACTCTATGAGGGCCTACTTCATTCTCACTGTGAAGGAGGTGGTGGGGAGTGAGGTAATCATTCACCTCTTTTTCCAGATCCATTTTCTCTCCTCTTTGCCTGTTCTATCCCAGGAAGTTAACTCTTTGGTGCAACATTACCAGATTGGACTCAGGCAGTGGAGATGAGGTGGGTAGTTGGGAGGAAGAACCGGGACATTGAAAGGGGAGTGGATTTAAAGTTTTTTTTTTCTGCCACACTTCCTTGCTCTGGTCCAACATTTATGCATGATCGTGACCCTTCATGTACTTTCCTGGCTGCCATTTTCACCTGAGTTCAGAGTCACTATTTCCTAGGGGCAGCAGTAGCTTCCCTTAGTATTTCCCTCTAGCTGGCCCCTCATTAGATCCTATGCCATGTGGGTCCCAAGCCTGTATATCAGACTTCATGTACGATGCTGGGTAGCTGTGCTGGCTGAGGTTCTGAGGGCAGAAGCTCTAGGCCATACACAGTCGAGGTCTGTATCTTGTGAGGGAGAATGCCAGCCATCCTAGGTCCAGAGGAGTCAACTTGCCACCAAGTGGTGAGTTGGTCTATTTGAGGAATAAATCACTTCAGGGGCTCAGCACTGGTCTTTGTCTCAAGCAGGTTGGACATTCAGAAGCAGCAATAACTAAACTGGCCTTGGTAAGTGAATATCTGCATGGTTGGGTCCATGTCTACCTTACAACTTGCCCACTGTGACCACTCCATTGATGTATTATACTTCGGGTCCACTGGGGTGGCTGGTGATGAAGGCTGGGTGCTGGCAGCTGGCTGGGTCTTCTTGTCTTCTTGGTTATTTACTGCCTTTCTGTGTTCTATGCTTTCTGGTGTGTGTGGCCATGTGACAACAAAACCCCCACACTTTTGCCACTGCCACATGGCCATCCCCACGTCTCTTCCCCAGGCCATCTTGTCTGAGGAAAATAGTAAAGAAGGTCCTTTTTTTTATGACCAAATGTAAAAAAGAAGGCTCTAGTCTAGTTTCACAAAAAGTTGAGTAGTGCAAGAGACTATTACAAACATAATTAACATAGGTAACTTAGATTACAGTTGTATTCAAGATTTAGGAATCTCATACTTTTTATTCTTAGAAAGCATTGCCAACCTTATGTCAAAGGGAGAGTGAGGCCAAAAGAAGGAAAAAGAGATGGAGAGAGTTTTCCTTGGTGGTTCCTAATCCTGAGCCCTCACTGTAGCTAGGCACTGCCAGCACATTCACAGGAATGAACACGATGGACTCGTGAATGGAGCCGTAATAGGAGTATGAAGCCAGAGAGGGTATGACCTGACTCAGAGGCATACAACTCTCATAACTGACACGGAAAGCAAGAAGGATTAGCTCACAGTTTAAAACCTCTTCCCACCAGCTAGAATAGGAGCCGTCTGGCTTTTGGAGTAAGAAAGTCTTGGTTTGAGGACTATGCCATAAGGGACCCTGCTAAGGGCCTTATGAAAAGGCACAGTTGGAGCAAACAGCCTGCTGACAGTTGAGATTTGAATTTCAAATACAGGGACTTCTGAAAGAAAAACAGTCTCCGTGCAACATAAATTGCTTCCAAACACTCAAAGACACAGCAGAAAGGGCAACAGAAAACCACATGAGGCAAAACAATTTTGATAAACTGCTCTGAAATCTGCTCTCTTTTTCTGCATCCCTCCCTTTCCCTCCACCCCAAGTAACCAACAGGAGCAGTAAAATTAATTGAAACAGAGCAGGAAGTTCCGAGAAACTCTGAGGAGGGGAGCAGATTTGAAAACTAGATGCATGACCAAATCAACAGCCTCCATTTGGGGAAATATCCCCCAGAGAGAGGGAGAAATTTGTGATTGAGAGCGAAGTCAGGCAGTCAAAATGGTATATATATTTAACTTGTAAAGAGGAGCTGTGTCCTGTTAGCCAGCTTTAATTCTATTCCTGAAGGTCCACAAAAGCTCATGCATAGCAATTAATCACCACATGTTTTGTTGTCAAGCCACAGATTTCAGACCCTGCCACTGAAAGAACTTTCATTTTATGCCTGAAGAAAGAGCCCACTGGAGCATCTACCACTCTGAGGCTGTAGTACGGGGACGCCAGTTGTATATACATCACATGCCCAGAAACCACCAGAAGGTTAATTCTTTTCAGGGAAGGGAAAATACAATTTTGTGAGCCACATCTGAAGAACCGAGGAAGATGAGTTGGAGGCAGGCTTTAGAATAAATTTGAAGGCACAGTCAGATCACTGATTTTCTATGCCTGTTTTCTTTGCGTTTAATGTATCCCTACTGGTGACCTAGTCAAAGAGCAAATGTTGGATCCCTGCATTTCAGGCTGCAGACATATTATTCTACCAGTGGGAAATAAGGTTCTCACAGTCCTATTATGGGAAGCCAAATTGCTTCAGCCCCAGAAGCCAGAGGATTTCACTAGCTAGCAGTGGGGAGCCCATACAAAGCTGTAATTTGCAATCTGAATCTAATTTCAAAGCTCATCTTAAAAAATGAAAATTAATATATTGAAGGAACTCCCTGCACTACTAGCAAACCTCTTCTCAAATTTTATAGTTTATTGGCAATCGATTTCTTGAAGAAGATTAGTCATAGTTCAATCACTATTTCACATATTCTTTTATTTTGCATATGCTAACTATGGTAAAGAAGGGTGAAGACCCATTGTAGTTGTTAAGAAACAATTCATTACGTTATCCAAAAGAATGGATACTTTTCAAATATTACCAGCTTCAGAAAACAATTTTGCCTTTTATTAAAAGTGAAAAATTTATGTGAATTCAGCCTTAAAATAGACTGGTAGGAGAGCACTGTACCAAAGTGAGATTGAATTTAGGGGCTGTCACTCCTGTAGATGGAGAGAACAGACATGCATGAGAAAGGTCACACCTATCTCAGCGTGGGCTCTGCTCACCCGCACCCACCCCTTTCTAAGGCTGAATTAATGAGCAGTCTACCATCTCCAGCTTCCAGACCATAACGAGCTCACAGTGGAGTCAAGGGAAAGAGCAAGGGAGATTCACAACAGAGAAATGTCTTCCCATCACTGAAAGGTGCTCTGGGGCCAAGACAAGGCAAAGATATTATTAGACGAGTAAACAGACCATCCTCTGGTAGTGGAGGTTGGAAATGAAGGTGCAGGGTTAGCCTTCTCAAAAGAAAGTTGCCTCTGATATCAAAATCACGCCTCTTCAATGTCTCCATGTCCAATTTGATTTCTGGAACTTAGCAAATGAGAAGAATCAGCCAAGTTGTGTTTTTCCAAACTCTGCTGAGAGTAAAAGCTAAGAAGCTGAGAAATGATCACAAGTTGGGCAGAAGGGAAGGAATTGTGTTGGATTAATTTGCCAGCTGTTGCTCAATTCTGGGTAACTAAAGCCTGAAGGACACTAAACCATGGTGGGGGTTTTGTGGAGCCTAAAGGGTATATGATTTGGGGGGGGGTCCTCTTTAGTAAAAAGAAGATCCATTTATGGAATCAGTATTATGCATAAGTGTGCAATTATTCAGAATGATAAATGACAAGTAATTACAAATTTTAAAAAGTGGAGAAATATTTTAACACCCAGGACTTGTCATTTCTCTTCTCATTTAGCATGTTAACTAGTTCTTGATTCTTTTCTATTCTCACCACCACTGGAGAAGCTGTTGTCAGGACCAGCTGCATATTTTTCAGGGCCCAGGGCAAGACGAAATTGTGAGGTCTCTTCAAAGGGTATTAGATATTCAAGAGGGTGACAGCAGACCCTTTAACTGAGCTCTGGACCCTTCTGAGCATGGGGCCCCTTGCAGCTACACAGGTTGCCTGCTCATGAAGCTGGTTCTATGAGCATCACAAAATACAGAAAACAACATAAAAAATATAATATCTTTGTGTGTGTGCTATACTGGAGATTGAACTCAGGGGCACTCTACCATGGGGTTATACCCCTAGCACTTTTTAGTTTTTGAGAGAGGGTCTCACTAAGTTGCTGAGGCTGGCCTCGAACTTGTGATCCTCCTGTCTCAGACTCCCAAGTACTGAGATTACAAGCATGTACCACCATGCCCCGCTTGGGTGCATACTTTTTGACTGTCACTTGATGACTGTTTTGTCGTTTCTTTTTCAAAAGGGAGGCTAAAAGAATGATTCAGTGTTTCTTTTAGCATATTTGATTGAAATTTACCTTTTATTTTTTTTAATCATTGGCAGCCTTGAAAAATTTCTTTCAGCATCACAACTCATTTTTGTTCATGTTGTGTAAGCTTTTAAGATAGTTCTCAAATTTGGGAAAACCACAGTCAAGTTTGTGTTCTTTTTCTTATAGCAGCTGGGAGATTTGTTCTGCAGGCTTTGTGCTACCTGTGTAGCTCTGGAGCCAGGCTCTCTAGCACTTTTTTACACTGCAGTATGACCTTGTCCCTACTTCCTGTTGTGAGACTTGCAGGTTGGCACAAAAATGGCTGATGGAAGTATTCCATGGAACCATTCCTTCGCCGAAATAGCTAGCAATAACATGGAAGTGATATCTCAAACTAATGATCTCCAAATTTAAGTTCCTCTTGTCTGGATTCCAAGATGCCCACAGCCCTGGCACTGATAGGAGGAAATGCAATTAGGGTTGGGTGGCCATTGAGACAAGGTGGAAAGACACATTGCTTGGGCTGATCATCATTAAAAAAGTGCACATCTAGAAATTTTATAATAACATGTGACATGGAAAGGGCTCATGTAAAATTCACTCTCCCCAGCCTCATAGTAAATCCATATCTGAAAATAAAATACATCCTGTTGGCATCTGGCAGTCTACCTAGTTGGAGCAAAATATTATGCTAACCACAAAGTAAAACCATGGAACTGGCTTTAAACCAAGCTGGGCAAACAGGGGCTGCTTTCTTTGTTACAGGACAATGACTTGGATTTCACGTGGTGAGGGCTGCTGGCTGCCCTTCTGTATTTTTAGGTTCATGTTTCCAGGTAGTAAGCAGAGAGTGGTGGCATGGTGGCCAATGGTACTTGTAGATTAAGATAAATGAAAATAGACTACTCACTTATTTGAAGTAAATGACCACTTCTGAACAGATCACTTGGTGTTTACTTCTAGACAAGTGTTTGCACACTTGTGATAAAGAGTATTTTCCACAAAACCAAAGTTCTATTCTGAAAAGAAATATTTTACCCATTCTTCTGGAATTATAATAACCCAAGACTGCATGTCATAAACTACTTAATTTTGTAATACCCACTTTGTGTCATTTAGACACCAGGCACTCAGACATTGGTTTTACAATTCAAGTTCAAGAGACAAAAAAAAACTAGGCTTCAAAACAGAGGGAAAAGACTATGACTATATCGAGCAATGTTGAGAATGTCTTCAGAGACAACTTGCAATTCCTTGAGCCAGAAAGAGAATCAGTGTCATAGAAAGTGGAAATTTGGATAATCAGTGTGGCTGTTCAGGGCTGCCTCCACTCTCTGGGGCAAATCCAGTGCTGCTTCTTCATCCTCCTCTTTCTTGTGTGCTCCACCATCTTTGAGACTGCAGAGCTTTCCTCCTTCTGGGACTCCTTCTTGGACTGCCCTCTTCACGTTCCTGTCACCTTTGCAGGGGTGAGCCCCCTGTTTCCCCACCCTCTGCTCTCCAGAGTCCTCGGTGGAGCCTTCCTTGCCTGTCCTCTCTAGTCTCACCTGATTGACCCACTAGTCTCAAGTCTCAACATGCCTGTAACCTTCCTTCTGTTGTTGCCACCCCTATCCTCCTGGAGACTCATTTCAAAGACCTGGGGTCATCTCTGACTCTTCTCACTTTACCTCTGAAATCTCTCTCTCTTTTTTTCTCTCCATCTCTAATAACATGACCTTAGTTTGTGCCCTCATTGCTGCTTCACTGATTAATCTAGCTTTTCCTCTCTGCTTCAACCCTCTTCCTTTTAATCTCAGTATCTTTTCTGAGTACAATTAAATATTATATTCCATCACTTATGCCCTTTTCACAGCTCCCTACACCCACCCTTCATAAAGTACAAAATTCCTTAGTACAACACCTGAGGCTGTCCATATATGATTTTAACAAATATTTCTAACTTTTTGTATGCAACTTTTCCTTATCCTTTGATTTAGTGGAGCAGGCCTAAAAGGACAATGTACAACACAGAGTCTCCGTGTGGATAATTGAGACCTGATCACACTTTGTATTCTTCCTAGAGCATCCACAAATGTTTTGATGAGAGATTTAATGAGAGAGGACATGTAGCTAGGTTAATGGCTGAGGAAATGAAGAGGGACTGGGCCAATAATGAGCACTGATGTTTTAAATGGACTGAACTGGGGTGTCCTCACCCATGGAATAAACAAAACCCCCAGGAATAAACAAAACAAAAAATCCCTCTTCCATTAGCAAAGGCAGACTTTGCAAATGCCCCTTGGCACCATTCCTGGAACACCAAAGTCTTATAAAAATCATCATTAGTGGGCTGACAGTTTCTGCCTTTCTTTATGAAAAAGACAGGGAAATGCTCCCGAGTACCTGCCCTGACATACTCCCCCTAGGTCTCCTGTTATCTCTCTCTTTACACTGATATTCTATGCCATCTCTTGTGGAAAGCTAATTTTAAGGCAGTTTTCTTCACATTACCTTTTCTCAGAAGGAGATCTGATCATTCGGGGACATGAAAGGAAGTGAGAGAAATGCATTAGGCAAAATGAAGTCTAGGATATTAGGGAAAAAGTGGCCTTGTGATAAAACACAGACAAAAATCACTTTCCTTAAATTAATTTTTTTTTGTTAGAGCATGGAAAGAAGAGGTAATAGATAATATGTATTCTCATTCTTAAACACCCAAGTGCTAGTTTGGTGTTTCTTGAACTATTTACATCAATTACACATTTGTAATTAAGTTTACCTCCAACGCACATATGTTGAGACTATACTTCCCCTACCACAGACACACACCCACACATGTTCACGCCATATGTGAAAGAATAAGATGAATGAGACCAGCATTCTAATCTTGCTTAAAATCGATTGATGTATATATATTTATATGACAATGAATATGCTTAGTTTAAATTTGCTTTCAGTAAAATGAAAAGCAATAGCAATGGATACATGGAAGAAATGAGGGACAAAAAAATTTAAGCACAGGAGAGGTTGTTTTGGTGTAGTTTGACTTTAATTGAACAGAAGAGACTTCATCACATTGAATAGCCACATACAGATGCTTTAAAAATTAAAATATGCTGTGATTAATCAAATTAAGACAAGTCATTGAAAAGTTTTCAGGTTTAATCATTTAAACATCTTAAAATGCTTTCAAAATTAAGAATACTAAAGTAATGCATAATTATCAAGTCTTTTAACCAAAGAAAATTAGTTTACTGACATTAATTAAGTCTCCTACTGACATTAAAAGTAAATTAAGAATATTATTAAATTGGTTTTATAAATGGCTAAATTGAGACAGAGAAATATCAAATGAATTTCCCAGGGTTATAGTCAAGTTGGTAGCAATGGGAACCTGTGGATTTTAATTTATTTTTGTATGGTTCTAATGATTATTAAACTGTGTCTTCTCCTAAAGATACCAGTTAATGACAGTTGTATATAAAATTTTTACAAAATCCCTTACTGTTTTGAGAATCATGTTTCTTCCTATTAACTCTCCCATAATATCAAGAATAGCAGCACAAACTAATACGTTTCTCATGCAAAGTAATAAAATAAGCATTTTACAAATTATTTGGGTATATCAAGTTTAAAAATGGTGTTTGTGGTGAAAACAGAAAATATGTATTAGAATGAGGATAGGTGAAATTTAAGATAAACTTCAAGGGAAAACCTGAAAATGATTTTCTGTTGATCCCTGCAACCTCCAAACATCTTCAGTCTGCATTTTCCTCTTTGAGTTCATTTGTTTCTGTCCAGCTGGGGATTTCTTTTCTGTTTTTCTATCTAAGCATTATTGTGATATTATTTTTTACCTAGGATTGTGGGATTTACTTTAGCATCCTCTGCCATGTTGCCAGGAACTTCCTAAGTTTTGTATACTTCTTGCTTTGTGATTGTTGACAGAAGAAACAAGCTCTAGCCCCTTTCCTTGTTACTCAGGAAAGAGGCAGACAGTACTGGTTCTTAGGCAGTAAGTGAATCCATACTTTCAGAAACATATAGAAGGAAGGCAAAAAGATGTGGGAATTTGCAAAGACTTTGAAACAAAGAAAGGGAAGAGAAAGTGGATCAGAGGAGCAAGGGAACCAGAAAGTGATGATGATTTCTCAGACTGAACTGTTCAGACATCCAGACAAAGCAGTGCTTCATAGAACGTACACATAGCTCCATAGCTATGACCCACTGCCCATTGTGCCTAATATTCAACACAATGTATATGACAGAGAAGGAGACCGAACACATCTTTTCCATCTTTGATTCCAAATATATTTAAACTTCCAAATTCACACAGCTTCCTTTACAAATGCAGAAAATTTCTGGGTGAATCATATTTTCACAAAGTCAAATTTTTCTTTACAATTCACCAAGTTCATCTTTAAACTTCTAAATTGGGTTGAAGAGAACTTGAAAACTTTTGGACATTTAAATATTCTGACATATAGATTTATGACAAAAAGATGTCATCCTTTTGATAGGTAACATTAATAATGCTGTTTCTGCAATATGTAAATCTATGCTACCTATGAATTATGTCCCTTTGATGTACTTTCTCAAAACAAGATTATTTATCATAATAAATATTTTACTATACAAAACAAGAGGTGATTGTATAATCATCACTTTTCTCATTTTGTTTAGCTCTGTTGTACAATGTGGTCGGCATTTTAAAAATAGAAACTTGGAATGATTTAGACCATAACCCTTTGCTTAAAGGCCTAATTTTGCAAAAAGGTCAAAAGAGTATCTTGATTTAAAGTGTTGTTGTTTTGTTTAACTTTCCCCAAGAAGCAGTATAATATAATGTTAAACCAAGCAAACTAAATCTGCTAGAATGTCAGATCTTCAAAAAACAAATAAAACAAACCAGTAAGACTTTGATTTCCTCTTCTTGATCTCCCTGGAAACCCAGAAGTCAACCAGCCTGCACTCACTCTCACTTTAGATGGAGTCCCCTTGGACACGAGGCGTGTTCGTAACATCCTGAGCCTCACTCACCTCTTGGCACTTAGCACAGTTGTAATTGCATACTTAGGAGATTAATGTCAAACAGTTCTTCTAGACTAAAAGACTCACGAGGGCGGAGATGGTCTTGTTTTGCCTTCAGATGTATCTCCAGCATCTAGTCCAGCACCAGGCTCTTAGGAAGTCCACAGTAAATATTTTTTGAATAGATGTATGAACATATGAATGATGAATGTATGAATATTCATTCATGTGTTCCCTAACAATGGGGACATGTTCTGAGAAATACGTTAGGTGATTTTGTCATTGTGTGAACGTTATAGTATGTATCTACACAAACCTGGATGGTATGGCCTACTATATATCTAGGCAATATAATATATATCCTTGTACATATGGTCCATTTTTTATCAATACGTGGTTATTTGTACACATTCTCACATCTTTGACCTTGGACTGACAATTACATTAACAACTTCCCAGGTACTGAGGAACTTAGATTTGAACTGAACTACACTACTGGCATCCTAGGGGCTCAGACCTGTGGATACCTTATCTTGGGACTTTTTAGATTCCATAATTTGATGATCCAATTCTTCTAATTAACTCCCCCCCCCCATTTGTTTGTCTGTCATTCTATATCCTATTGGTCTTTCTGGAGAACTTTGACTAATAAAAACAGATACTGCGAAGCATTAGAAAAAATAACACAAGATTTATTTTCCTCCTTTGGTGCAAGGATTTAACCAACATAATGACCTAAGGCAAGGAAGAAAAAAAAAAGGATTAGAAACAACCAAAAGATATTTTGAAAATTGATACCTCAGCCTATAGTATTGGATTGATACTTAACTGAGCCAAGTAAACTTCTTTCTTCTCTGGTTCTCAGAAATAGGTTATACTATGAGTGAAGACACAAGGAAGTTTAATGCACTTAAAAATAAATATTTAAAAATCATCCATGCTTTTTACATAGGGGAAATGTCATATATATGTTTCTTGAATTAAATTATGTTTTTTTTTGGAAAATAAAGTTACTCCTGGTTTCTATTTTTATTTTCTTCAAGTTTCCACCATCACTGGCCAAATGACTTTTGTGAGGGTAGGGTTGAATAGTTTTATTTTGGAGGCCTTTGTCATACATATTTCAAAAGTAGAAACTAATCAGCAGGAAAGGTAGGCTGCCCTATCTGGCTTTGTCATGTGGCTGTGGCCTTGAGCATTTGTTTGACATTGAAGTTTACATAAAGTTTACTATCATTTCATTGTTAAAGCTGGATGGAAAATAGAGTGGTCTTGGGCCTGGATAAACTGGTTACAGAAGTGAGGGATTATTATTTGGGTTTCTGAGGGGTTGCCTAAGCCACTTCCAAATCTTTGGGTACAAATAGCCTTGGTCTAGCCAGGAGTGGTGGCATATGCTTGTAATCCAGTACTTGGGAGGCTGAGACAGGAGAATCCGGGTTTGCGACCAGCCTCAGCTACTTAGTGAGGCCCTCTGCGCCCTGCAACTTAGTGAGACCCTGTTTCAAAATTAAGAATAAAAAATAGGGCTGGGAATGTAGCTCAGAGGTAGAATGCCCCTGGGTTCCATCTCCAGTACTGAAAAAAAAAAAAAAAAAAGCCTTAAATAGCCTTGGTCTTAGAGATACGGTAACACAGCTCTATCTAGAGGTTCCCCTCAGCCCAGGGAGTGACCTGGGAATTTGGAACATGGCAACTGTGGGTTAAAGGGATATTTACTAGGTCGAGAAAAAGAATTTTGTCTTTAAAAATATTTTCTAAAGGCAATTGCATAATTTCTTTGTTAGGAAGACTGGAGAATTATACCTATGTCACAGGATGCGCTGGTGATAATGCCACACATTGTGGAAGGGTTTGGAAAAGTGTCCAAGATGGAAAAGTCCAGTTAAAAGACTTTTCTGTTATTGTAATTAATATCTAATATTTTAATGAGTAATAGAATATAAAATAGCTTTTAAAAGGAAAACATCTCTATCTTAATGCTTTATAAAATAGTGATTTAAATATAGTTGTTGGATTAGGCACTTGACTTTGCAAATGATGTTGGGATTGGTTGTGTGTGTGTGTGTGTGTGTGTGTGTGTGTGTGTGTGTGTGTGTTACTAGGGATCGAACTCAGGGGCATTTTACATCTGAGTTACACCCTAGCCCTTTTTATTTTGAAACAGGGTTTCACTAAGTTACTGAGAGTTTTGCTAAATTGCTGAGGCTGGTTTCAAACTTGCGATCCTCCTGTCTCAGCCTCCCAAATATGAGGATAACAGGCATGGGCCACCATGCCTCACTTAAAAATGATGCATTTTATGTGGAGGAAAAAGTACTGTGAAAATAATAGTGGCACAGAACTTCCATGTTGAATGTGCAAGGTCCCTTTGTTCTAGTCAAACAGGTGAACTTTCATTCATTGACAGGTCCTGGGCTAGAGATGTGTTTATTATGCAACTAATTAGGGATGACAGGATTTCTAAAAATTCAATTGATGTGTCTTAGATTTCATTAATTAAGGCAAATATTTATTGAATTCTTACCATGTGCTGGCATCTTATTAGCTGCTGAGAATTCAGAGAAATATGACATTGTCTTTGCTGGAGAGTGCTAATCTACTGCTAAAAAGCTCATCAAAGAGTCTGTGGCACTTGGTAAGTACCTATACAATGTAAAGCAATGTCTTTGGTTTCTCTATAATAAGTATTTAATTTTAAAAGGGGAATGAATGCTCCTTTTCAAAGACAATATTTCCTCTAAAGACAAAACATTTCTATTCTGGAATTACAATAGGTCTAAAAGAGAACATGTGGATGTTAAGGGCCCTAGGAAACCATGTCACAGGAGGAGGGACAACAGGAGGAGGCAGGGGTGTGCTCCTCTGAGATGTTTTGGTAGGCAGAGCTCTGATGGCAAGGACATTCTGCTGTTCAGAGGCCAGATCTGGCAGGTTTCAGCAAACACATCTATGGAGTAATGTGTGGCTTTTTAATTTTTTTTTAATTTTTTATTTTTTTTTTTTCAGGTTACTGTTAAGGTTTTCAACTTTGGGTTAGGCTCTCTCCTGTCTGGGGAATTTGTACAGGAGCCAAGTTTCCACATTTTAGGGTAGAAATGCAGACTGATTTCCAAACAGGCAGACATTGTGTGTGACAAGCTCTGAGCTTCCTTCCTCCTCTAATAGTCTGTCCTTCTGTATCTTTGGGTTAGGTTGAGTACTGTGTGTCTCTGAATACTCTGAAATGCTCCTGAGGAGCCTTCTGAATGTGGAAGAAGTTAATTAGTTGTTAAATATATATGGCATTAAGTATTGTTAATTTGTTTCTTCCAGAAACCCTGCTTCACTGGATTTCTCACACAATTAGATAAATCAAAACAATGAAATAATAATATAGTTTATTGAAATAATCCATTAAAAAATTCCCACCTGATTTCCAATTTAAGAGTAGAGAAAGCATTTCTTAAAGAATGGGGATGACTAGGTAGTAACACATTCTCGTATGAATGAAGACCAAACCTCTCAGGAGGTCCTAAGGAAGTTGTGATAAAATGATCCGTTATGGCCTAATTGACATTACCATAAGGAAGCATAATGTCAAGATTTTGTAACCAGAGATTTCAAATTATCTTAAAGGAGCCACAAATAGCACAGTGTTTTTCAGCTAAAAAAAATGAGATTTTGAATTTAGATATCTTTTGAATCTGATATCTAGATATCAGATCACATACATTTTGTGCAAAGCTAAATTTTCATATTTGTGGTTGTAAGAAGCCTCTAATAGAGGCCTGCGCCCAGCGATATTGTGCCCTTAGTAAGTAGAGCTCATAGAACTGCAGGATAAGAGGAGTCCTACGGGAGGTATTTTCCCCTTACATACCTTATAAGCAGATTCCCACTCTGCCGTTGCCTGAGCCAGCCCATGGCACAGTGGACAATGTGTTCTCAGAAAGGAAAAGTGAATATTAGATGAAAACATTTGTTCTCTTTATATATATGGCTTTCATTTGGTCTCCTGGGAAAGTATAATTTCTTTGTAGATCTGGTGATAGGTTTAGTAGCCAGTCCATGCTCAGCCCCCTGTAATTCTTTTAATCATTTACTTTGGACATGAGTTCATATAAAGGCTGATGACTAGTGCCAAGTGTAACTCCCCACCCCACGACCAAATAATAAGCAAAATTAGAAATTCCGGGCAAGGAGCCTATTTAAAAACCAAATAAACAGCCATGTGACTAATGTGACTTGTGTCATGTAAACACCCAATTTGATGGGGAAAACATCCAGGACTATTCTTGATGACCCAGGGATCACTCTGGGCCTGTAGAGCTGGAGGGAATGGCAGAAAGCATACAGACCAGCAGTTCCCCAACGTGGCTCTGTTGCAGTCACGAGGGGAGCTTTTTAAACATTTGGATCATTAGCAGGCAGCACACACCTGTAATTCCAGAAACTCCAGAAGCTGAGGTAGGAAGATTAGGAATTCAAAGCCACACTGGGCAACTTAGCAGACCCCTGCCTCAAAATAAAAAAATAAATAAATAAAAAGAGCTGGAGATGTGGCTCAGTGTAGAACACTGTGTATTCAACACACACACACACACACACACACACACACACACACACTGTATCACTGCACTCACCCCACATACAACAAAGTAGAGTCCCTGGGCTTGAGTCTGGCAATTTCCCCTGGTGATTCCAGTTTGGGGAACAGACATCTTGTCTTACTCTTTACTGGACTACTTGTCTAGTGGACTAAGGACTGTGTGTCCTGAGTCAATTTGGATTGAAATGAACTGAATGACTTGCACAGGAGCTGGTTAGACATAGAGCTAGGACTAGAACCCATTTGTCCTTGATTCCAGTTTGTATTTCACACCAATATCCACAGCTGAGGCCAGCTGTCCTGGTCAGCATTCTGACTGCTGTGACTCAATAAACCTGACCACATACAACTTAGAGGAAGGAAGATTTACTTGCTCAGTTTTTGGAGATTTCAGAGCGCATTCCATATGAGGTTGGTTCTGCAGAGCTCGGGACATGGCTGTGGGAAGCAGAGAGAGGAAGAGCACAACACTCCACCCTCACATCATGGAGGCTGGAAGCAGAAAGAGAGAGAACAAGGGGGAGTGGGACCTTATATAATCCCCAAGAACACATCCCCAGGGACCCCTCCTTAGCAACTAACCATGGCTTCCAACATTGCTACCTTATTTCCATGAGGGATGGAGGGACATTCTAAATCCAAACCATTACACCATCATTAGGAAACACATAATTTGCACCAAGAAGTCTCAGATTTGCATGTGAACATCTGCATCTAGACCTTTCTGGCTAACTGCCTTTGACACATTGTTTTATCCCTCTGCATTTTAATCACCTTGAAAGAGCCGAACTTCGTCTCCTAAGTGTTTAACTCAGTCCACCTTCCATTCTGTTCCTGCCACTGTGTCATCTACTAATATCAAGGCTGTTTTGTCTGGCTTACTCTTTTCTTTTTCTTTCCTTCTTTTCTTCCTTCCTGCCTTTCTTTTCTTTTTTGTTTTTTTGTGGTAGTAGGGATTGAACCCAGGAGTAGTTTACCTCTGAGCTACACCTCCAGTCTTATTTTATTTTGAAACAGGGTCTAACTAAGTTGTGGTGAGCCTTACTAAGTTGCTG
>PVLC010011065.1:26763-48352 GCA_004027655.1 Graphiurus murinus
CCACCACACCTGGCTACCTGGACACTTTTTAACTGCAATTGCTGAGTTGGTGGTGAGGCCGGTGCTATGGGCTAAGAAATCATCATTGGACCCGGTAGCTGTGAAAGTCGGTAATTAACTGAGATGCAGCAAAGAGGTACTTGTGGGAGACCAGATAAACAGTGGAATTCTATTTTAAATGAAGGCGTATCAACCCTAAAAACTCTATCACCACTGCCCACTCTATTCACAGTGAATATTAACAGCATATCCACGACTGGCATTGCCCCATGGTGAAAGAATCGAGTTCTATGCTCAAAACACTGTTGTAAGTCTTCTCTATTTTCATCCAGAGTGTAGCAACAATCTTATGGCACCTAGAGGATAACTTTCTATTAGACTTTAAAATGATATTAATGACCAAAGGATGAAACACTTGCATTAAAATAAGACTAAAGAGATATGAAAATCATTTAATAATAAAAGACTATTGGCAGCCCTACATTCATAGAAACTGCCAGTTGCAATCTCCTAGGAACAGAACTGTTCTTACCTCTGCTCTACTTGGTTAATCAAAACTTGCCTTATAGCCAACCCATTCATTCATTCATTCATTCATTCATTCATTCATTCATTCATTCATCTAATCATTCAATGCGTAATCATTGAGCACAGGTGTCTGGCACCACTGCAGGTTGCAGTCCTCTAAGGGACTCCTGCTGCCTCTGCCTTTTTCCTTCTCAGCTGTTTTTTTCCCCAATAGATCTTTTGCATGGACAGGCTGTGGTGAGGGCTGCAAGAGTCATGCAGCCTGTGGACTTTACTTTATGCTCATATAATTGTGTGTGTGTTGGTCTTTGGTTTTAACACAATGAGATCCCGCTATATACAGCCCGTCTCAGCATTAACTTGTGGAAATCCCTCCTTATCCAGAGTAAGGTATGCTTCACCCTTTATAGGGACATATTATTCCAAGGTGTGGATATGGTATGTTTGCATTCAGCCTTTCTCCTGATTTGGGCATTCAGTTTCTACTTGTTTGGCCACTGTAAACGATTCTCAATGATATATCCTGTATTCACACTCTCCCACTTAGGCGCACCAACCTCATAGAAGATACCTTCTTTGAGAATCTCTGTGGGGTTGACTGACAGCTCTAGCTACTGCCCTCATCCAATGAATGAGCACCTCTCATTCCTTCCCCGTTCAGGACTCTCCAATGGGTGACCTTTGCCTAGGCTTCCACTGCCCCCATTGTTCTTGTCCCTCTCCTCTCTCAGGTGTCAGAACTGCGCCACACTCCACAGACAGACGCTCTCCACCTACTCCTGCTCCCTCTGCCTTTTTCCTTCTCAGCTGTTTTCCCCAATAGATCTTTTGCATATCTAATCTTATCTTGGCATCTGCTTCATGGAAGACCTGAACTGACACACTGTGATTTTATTTCCATGCATATTTTTAATTTTAACAGATGTTACCAGCTTGTTTTCCAAAATGGCAATACAAATTTACATTTCTATTGGCAGTGTGTAGTTGTCCTTTTCTCTTCCTCCTTTCCAATGATTGCTATGATCCTGCTTTTGAACTTTTGCCAGTCTGTTAGCCATAACGTGAATCTTTCTATTGGTGTATTTAAGTGTTTTGTTTTTTAAAGTTTCACATTAAGACATCCTCTTCAGTCAATTGTGAATTTATATTTTATATCCTTTTTGTTGTTGTTCTGGGGATTGAATCCAGGGGCATTCTACCTCTGAGCTATACCCTCAATCCTATTTTATTTTGAGATATAGTTTCTCTAAGTTGCTGAGGTCCTCGCTAAGTTGCTGAGGCTGGCCTCAAACCTGCGATCCTTCTGTTTTAGCTTCCCAATACTGGGATTACACGAGTGTGCCACTGAGTCTGACTGTGAATTCATATACTTTGCTCACAATTTTGTTTTTAAAAATCACTTTAAATTACTTTTTGTGTATTATGTATGGAAAAGGATGTTAAATTAAAGTTTTAACTAAGGCACCAAGATATCACAGGTCTGGCACACCACAGTGAGTGGCCAAGGCCACAAGGTAGGTGAATTGTTAAAAAAGAACATTAAGAAGTTGGTTCCTTAAGTTTTGATTCTCTCAACCACACGGAGGATATGAGGGTTCAAGCTATTGGAGGAGAAAATGTTCTATAAAGAGGATTTCTTTAGGGAAGTTCTGAGATTTTCTCTTCATCTTAGTCTAAAAAAGAAAAGAAAAGACTTCAGTGAGTTGTTTAAAAAACATGTTTTGTGTCATTTGTCATTTTGATTATAAGAATCTACTGGTATCTGACTCCTATGTGAAAAATCACAAGGCAGAGACTGACCAGGTTTTTTCAATATTTCTCTCTCTCTCTCTCTCTCTCTCTCTCTCTCTCTCTCTCTCTCTCTCTCTCTCTCTCTCATACACACACACACACACACACACACACACACACACACACACGGTGTAGAGGGGGTTTGTTTGTTTGCCTTAGGTGGTCTATAGTTCCAAAGTTGTCAAATCAAGAAATGTATGTCTTAATAAAGGGAGAAAGTTGACCAAGAGGTGTTTTAAATCCTTTCCTGGGGCATTGGAGGTGGTATTGGACATCAAAAGAGAGTCTGATTTGGAATGAACTTCAAGAACACTGGATCTGAAAGTGCCCTGGTACAAAATGTATTCCTCCTATTCAAGGGGAGTGTTCCTTGAGAGGGCCTCTGAAGAACTCTTAAAAAAAAAAAAAAAACAATTTTACATGTTTTTCTCCTCCCTCCCTCCCTCCCTGCTTCCTTCCTTTTTTCTTTCTGTTACTGGGAATTGAACCCAGGGGCACTTTATCACTTAGCTACATTCTTAGCACTTATTTTTTTTTTTTTAATTTTGAGACAGAGTCTACTATTCCTCTAACTGGGAATACCTAAGTTTCTTCTGTTCTTTAGGACTCGGTATATGCAGTCTTAGGAAGTCTTCCCTAAGTTATGGGGCTGGGACAGTAGGATCACAGGTTTAAGGATAGTCTCAGCAATTTAGCAAGACACTCAGTAACTTAGAAAGACCTTGTTTCAAAGTAAAAAAGAAAAAGGGCTAAGAGTGTAGCTTACTTAGCTCAGTGGTAGAATGCACCTACGTTCAATTCCTAGTACCAAAAACAAAACAAAACAAAAAAGTCTTCCCTACTCCTGTTGACTTTAGTCTTTCTTTTAAATTGGGATGTGGTAAAGATGTTATTTTTCCTGAACTTCTGTAGTGCTTACTATGCATAGTACTCACACGACAAACAATAGCATCAAAACAATAATAAAAATGACACCTAATAATTATATCTTAACAGTTCAACACTATGATGTGTTTTGTATATGTGTTTGTGTGTATCTCTTATCCTATGAGGGGGATATTATTCTTCTTAAAATGCTTAATTTTTTTTTTCCTTTTAAGAAAATCATATGTCCGGTCTTCCTTATCAAAGTCTCTTTTTGGACAGTTTTTAATTTCTTAATACCATTGATAGATACTTCAGTGTGCAAAATAGATACACAAAATAGATATGCAAAATAGATACATTTCTTTAAACAATGATTGAAAGAGCCAACCTCTCAGGAAGCATCTTTTTCTTCTAGTAACCACAGCAAGTCCTAGTGCTGCTGTGCTGGGAGGAAATAGCTGGAAGATAAAGACATACTTGTATTCTTGAAAGATTTGGAGTTTAGAAGAACCAAATATTCTCATCTCTTTTGCTCTTTAATAAAAGCAATTATTTTGGATATATTCCTATAAACAAAAGGGCAACAAGGAATAGGCGAAGAAGATTGCAAAATAACACTAAATATTTTAAACACATTTTTTAAAAATCACGACTTAATTTTTTTTTTTTTTTTGGTATTAGGGATTGAACCCAGGGGCATTCTACCTCTGAGCCACACCCCCAGTTCTTTTAATTTTTATTTTGAAACAGGGTCTCACTAGGTTGATGAAAGTCTCACTACTTGCTGAGGCTGTCTTTGAATCTGTGATCTTTTCAGCCTCCACAGTGCTGGAATTATGAACATGTACCACCATGCCCGGCTGACTTAATTTTTTTAAATGACAATATGAAAGCTTAGAAAACAAAAGTCACACCTGAGGATCCAGGTTCACGGCCAGCCTCAGATACCTAGTGAGGCACTCTGCAACTTAGTGAGACCCTGTTTCAAAATAAAGAATACAAAATAGGGCTGGGGGTGTAGCTCAGAGGTAGAATGCCCCTGAGTTCAATCCCCAGTACCATACACACACACACACACAAAAGTCAATGATGTAGTGATTTCAAAAAATCTATATATATCACATGGTTAGTAATTTGATGATTGGTAACTTAGAATATCTGATTAATTGCCTAAGCAATACTGATACCTTGGACATATACTAGCACAATCTCAGAGGATTTAAAAATGTGTCAATGGAGTGAATCTTTTGAAAAAAACAGCAACTTTATCTTCATTATTTACACGTAAAAGCTGTGGAATAATCTACCTCTGTATGTCACTGTACATGCCGTCTATTGGCACTCAGTCCCATACTTGCTTTTTTATTCTTTCCAGGTGACCTGGGGCTGGAAGTCTGAAAACTGTTTCCAAGACTCATCTGCCTACTGGATTCTGGTTCTGATCTGCAGCAGGAAGCTCTCATAAGGACGAAGGCAAGAGGACAGCAGCCGTCACTTCCCTGCTGCAGGAATGTGGCAGGCCACAGCCCCTGCCTCGTGGGCTGGACTGGTAGCCTTCAGGCTTCCAGCAGAATCTGTGGAACTGAGGGCCTTGGCCCCAGGATATTAACCAGGGTGCAGCCAGCACTGAGTCCCTGCTTAGATGACAGTGCCAATGCACAGAGCAGCAGCAAGTGCCTGGCGGATTCGAAAGAGCCCTGAGTACCAACTCCACCCCATTTTGCTCCTTTAGCCCTTTCAACATCATTTTAGCTAATTTCCTGTTAAAATTCCATTTTAACACATTTGTTTACCAATCCCTGGGTTGGAAATAACTACAAAATGTGCTGTTTTCCTGACAGGAATCTAACATTCAGGTAGTAAGATTTCTAGATAAGGGACTTGGTTATGATGAAGTTGACTGTGTTAAGTTAGAAAATAGAAGAGTCTTCTCACAAGTTTGACAAATAGCGTTATGGGTCTTTAAAGCCATGCTTGTTGAAAATTCCTTCCAGGAGTGGATTCTTTTTAGTCTGGCCCAGTTTAGGGTAAACGCATCAGAGCTTTTTGGTTTCCTCTCTTCTTTCTGTTCCCATCCCCCATTTAGTACCTGTCCTGTTTCCCATAGAGGCCTTCCAGGGTGAGACCTCTGACATGCTGACAGTTTGCAACTCAATGAAATAATGAAAGATAGAAAACTATTGTATCAGTTATTTATGTTTATGATATGGAAAACTAATACAGCAATGACTTTCAGTGCATGGTTATCTCCACTAGACATTTGCTTTTTAATTTGATCTTTAATTTGGAACTAAGATCCTTCCCCTACAAAGGTATTTTCAACATTAGTAGGTATTTTTCCTCCCTAAGCACACTCCAGTGGATGCTGTGGTACTGCATTAGCAGAACCAGCTTTGAAGTTAAGCTGGAAGAGCCAATACAGTAGAGCCATTTTTGCAAGAGTGGCCTCCTGATGTTCCAGGGAAAACTGGAAAGATGGTTAGGGTATCCTCCTCTTGATCGATCATTCACTCATTCATTCATTCATTCATTCATTCATTCATTCCAAATGTTTATTGATCATCATACGTAGTGGGTCCTATGCCAGGCATTAGAGAGACAGCTGTGATTAAAACTAAACAAATGGCAGTGCATTAGTCAAGAGCTCAGCTGCTCTGCTACTCTGGGCTCTGTTTCCTCATGGACAGTGTGGGCCTAGTTCTCAACACTCACACCCACACTGCTGGGGTGGCCCATTTTATGTCCTTTATCTCCTACCTTGCCTCACTACAGAACTGTCTAGCAGGCATGGATTTCGCAGTTGCCTCCTTCCTCTTCATTGGATCCAGAGTTTCCCAATGCTTCTTTGTATTTTTTCAGATTCAGAGGTTTTTGAGCTTCCAGGTGAATTTTTGTATTTTAAATATATTTAAGGTTATATACATTCCTATTTAATGATGTTTTTCTAACCCAAAGATCCTTGTCCTTGGATTTTGCACCTTACTCTTGAGTTTTTAGCATTTCTGTCTGTGGTAATGATGTCTCTCACAAATCTGTGTTGATTACATTCTCTTTATTAATAAGATATTCTATATTAAACTTGGTTTGCCAAGATAATAAGGTACTGCTTAAAAACAGGAGGAATCTTTGTAAAAATCATTTTTGACATGTCTCAATTTAAAACAAAGGCTAAAATAGCCATTATATTGAATATAAACTTGACTTTCTGCCTTATCACCCAATTTAGTGCATTCCTGGATTTAATATATGCTTCCCAAGGAGGAATTGAGTGTCAGTGTCAGTGACAGTGGCAGAGACAAAATGACTGCTGGAAATACTCAAAGCTCCCTAAATAGTTTTTAAAATAATAAAAGAATGAGGTAAAGTGAAACTGCTCCCGGGAATATTTATATAACATTATTCATTTGCTAAATTAAAATAAATGTCCCCTCTATAATATATGCCATAGTGAGGAATTTTCATAGATTCTCAACATCATCTTAATTTGCTCAAATGACTATGTCCCTATATTTGGATTTGTACTTTCAGGCTGTTGTAACCAGAGTGCCCCTGAAAGCAGAGTCTGAGAAAAATGCTTGCGAAAAATGTTTGAGGGAAGTGAGCTTGGAGGGGAAAGAGGAGGGGTCACTCAGGCAGGGATGATTAGTGTCGCCCTGCTATGGGTGGCTGAGGCTGGATGCCATCAGGACCTTTTTGTCAGCCTGAGGGATGTTGGGGAGGAATGGGAGGAACATTTGTTCTTCCCAGGCTTCACTGGTTGGGGTTTCCCTGGAGGACATGTAGCCCCTGCCCTTCTTCCTTGAATGGCAGGGGGTGGGGTGGGGAGTGAGTGCCCATAACTGACACTGGGAGCTTGCTGGAGAGGACACACTGTTATATGTGAGTGGACAGACTTCTGGGGAACAGTCTCACTGGCAGTGGTTAGACTCAGAGATAAGGCCAAGGAGATTGGGAGGCCCTCTCTGGAGTATCCAACACAATGACCAGTATTTAGTTGGAAAAAATATTTAGATCAAATAGGATGAAAATTATTCATAAGACAAATGATTCTATTTGAATGTTGTATGTTTTCCTTCACTGCTAATATCTATATTTTCATGCTTGGTATGAAGACAACTTATCAGAGTTGGAGAGATCATTGAGTTAATTAAATATAATAAATCTGATGTTCTAACACTAGGTAGGATGATTAAGTCTGTATTCCTGAATCTAGCCTCATTTGGAACACACCCCTGGGGCTCTTTGTTCCTATACTTATAAGTTATGAACTCAATGAACCTAATATTTTGCTGATAATGGGTATATAATACATTTAGACTTTCTTGCCTTAAATAGATACTCTTATTGATAGCACTTAGGATGGGAAAAAGAATGCCCTTTGTTATGGTCTACATTTTTAGATTTTCTTATTCTTTAGCTTAGTGATTATATAGCCATTAAAACAATATGAATGTGAGGTCTTCAGAAATTTAAACAAAACCATGATAAAAACGAAAAGAGAAATCTGAAATGAAAGATGTGGTGAGGACAATGAGCATTTCCAAGATGTATGGAAGAGTAGACTTAGAGGTTAGGATAAAGAAGGAAATGTTTGCATTGACACATCAGGAAAGATGTCCCATGTTACTTTGATTTTAATGCCATTTAAATGTTATGTGTATGCATATTCCTATTATTCTATATTTCAGTAGTATAATGTACAATTATAAAGCACCAATAAAAGTACATATATACATACATATTATATCCTTGTATATAATATATATTACATACTCAGATGACAAAACAAGTCATCTGAGAGCCTTTATTAGCAGATTCTAATCTACTTTTCTTTTCCAAAAATGCTTCCCAAGCTGGGCGTGGTGGCGCATGCTCGTAATCCCAGCATTTGGGAGGCTGAGACTGGAGGATCCGGGTTCGTGGCCAGCTTCAGCTGCTTAGTGAGGCCCTCTGCAACTTAGTGAGACCCTGCTTTAAAAATAAAGAATAAAAAATAGGACTGGGGCTGTAGCTCGGGAGTAGAATGCCCCCCAGGTTCCATTCCCAGTACTGAAAAACAAAAAATGAAAAAACTACTTCCCAGAACTTGCTTATATGAGCTGTCCACTCCCACCTGATGTAAGTGCTTTAGAAATACTAACTCAGTCTACATAAAATTTCTACAAGGGAAGTATCATTATTATCCATATTTTACAGATGAGGAAGGTGAGGTATACACAGTTGAAGTAAATGCTTGTTCCAGTTCACCTGCTCATAAGTGGTGGAGCCAAGTTTTTAACCCAATTCTGGCTCTTGAGGCTGGGCTCTTCATCACCGCCCTGGCTGTCTGACTGCCATCCTAGTCTGCTTTAAGATTACTCCAGCTTGGTTTTCCCTCACATAGAATGTGCACCTTCCTCCTTTCTACCTCTTTAAATCCCTCTGGTCCTTTAAGAATGAAACCAGGTTCCACTCTCTTCCCAAAAGCCTTCCATGGCTACACCAACCCCATCATCTCTTCTTCTTGCAGAGGTCCCCAAATTTATTTGGCTTACTTGCCCCTTTTCAGAAAAAAACATACTTGGCATTCCCCTGGAAATCTGCCTTTTTTAAGTGAATAAACAGACTGATGCAGTGACAATTTGCATTCTTTTATGTGTCTTTTTTTTTTTTTCAGCACCTCCTGGGGTTGGTATTACCCACTTTGAGAACCTATGATAAGATACTTCTAGTCAGTAGAATTCACTTGGTGCTTGTCGCTTACCACCTTCACTGAAAATGGTCTGTGCACCTTTTCCCCTAATCTAGATATATCCTCATTAAAAATAGGCCATGATTTTTTTCTCTTAGAAGTAGACAGCTTTTATTTTGTGGCAGAATTGAAGATGAGGAGAGCAACACTTCTGAGTAGACTCCAGAGGACAGGGCCTGTGACTTGGTCACCTCCTTAGGTGTCCTGTGTCACCTAGAACCACCCAGGCTTTGTGCATAGTTAGGGCTCAGTATTCATTGACTTTAATTAAAGTCAAGAGCTGTGATGATTCTGGCTGCCATAGCTTCACTTCTATTATTTATTAAAATGAAAATTTAATATACAGTCCATGTTCAAAATAAATGCAAGTTGGCAATTTTAATACCTGATATGACAGGTAATTTTAAAAGTGCTAAGAATTACAGTGTAGTCCTGGAAATGTTTCTCTCTTTTCCCTTTACATGGAGAAAATTATATTTTCATAACAAGTTTCCAGGGGACTCCATAATAGTGTTAATTATAAGTACATGGATACAAATAGAAGAAGAAAATATGCATTCTCACACACAAACTTTTAATGGTCTTTAAGAAGTAAAGTGGAGGATAGTTGAAATAAACAAAATAGGGCATGCTTTGTCTATTTCTTTCCTGATACTCTGCTCAAAAGCCAAAAGTGTGCTTGACTCTGTCCAACGCCTGACAGTTTGGTGGGTCTGGTTTGATTCTCTGCTTTTGACATCAGCACTTCAAGGGAAGGGATGGCAGGTTCCTCGAGGAAGTGACAGTGGATTTGGGAAGATGCTTTTTTCACATCCAATGACTGATCAGACTCTCAGTTCCTTCCTGACTGTATGGCTTACATGTGTTTATTGAGTCCCATCTGTGGAGGTTAACAAGGAATTAATGGCCCTAAGTTCTCTGTTTGGAAGCAGCTGTCACCTGGGAGCTTGCTAGAAATGCAGACTCTCGGG
This sequence comes from Graphiurus murinus, assembly GCA_004027655.1. Classification (NCBI taxonomy): domain Eukaryota; kingdom Metazoa; phylum Chordata; class Mammalia; order Rodentia; family Gliridae; genus Graphiurus; species Graphiurus murinus. Next base: position 36,652 of record PVLC010011065.1, read on the forward strand.
CCCCTTCGCAGATCTACTGGCTCTCCCGCATTTTGTTTCTTTATTTTTCGGTACTGGGGATTGAACATAGGGGCATTCTACCCCTGAGCTACACCCCCAGTACTATTTTTTATTCTTTATTTTGAAACAGGGTCTCACTAAGTTGTGGAGGGCCTCACTAAGTAGCTGAGGCTGGCCTCAAATCTGTATCCTCCTGTCTCAGCCTCCCAAGTACTGGGATTATAAGCATGTGATACCATGCCTGGCTTACTCTCCTGCATTTTAGTAAGTCACTTCTGTGGTTCAGGAGCACATTAAAGTTGGAGAAGTGCTGAAGTAATACAAATAGAGTAACTGGTACATAGTAGGCACTCCTGTAAGTCTCTCCTGTAAGCACCTGACTTTTGAAAGTCTAGAGATGTTCATTGTTCACTAAGGTGCTCCAAACAGGGTTCCCTTGCTGAGCTCTTTCCCCCTTTCCCCAATCAAAGCACTGCCTATTTCTTGACCTACACTCTTACATTCCAGTAAGTTTCAACTGAAGGATAATTAGGTTGTAGGTGAATCTGCCTTCCTCGTGTTTTCTGAATATAATTCTTTTGATCAAAGGACATACTTTTCTGGAGAAAATTCTAGTCTTGGTAGAAATGGGCTATTTCTGGGCATGGTTGGAGATTTGGTAGTGTATGCATGCGTGTATGCATGCATGCATGTGTGTAGATCTCTCTTGGCATCTCCTGACAGACACCTGCTCCATTCATAGGTACATCTGGCCCTGGGTGAGACAGAAATCCAGACGTTTGGAAGATCACTTCTATCAGGAAATCTCAAAACATAAATGAAAATGGGAGGGCAAGGAGAGGAAGGTGAGTCAGAAGGACAGGCCTGGGGCTCTAAAGTGTGACCAGTATTGTCCAGGGAATGGGAGGAACATGGCTTTGGGCCAGAGGTGTTGGTGGACAGTTGTATTATGAACACCATGTATCCCACACTGATTATGTCACTTTTAAATTGAACTTCTATTTCTGACTTTGCTTTCCAGTTTTTAGAAGCAAGCTAAAAGGCTGTAGGCTTACTGTGAAAGATTTAGTCATGTCTCTTTATTTTAATTTCTTTATATCTAAACTTGAGGTGATTTCCAATTTGTTCTTGTTTCTTACCTCATGGGCACTAATTGATTTAGTTTCCTTTTGCATTTTTGCTAATAGGAACAGAATGGGCTTGCTGTTTCTCATTAGATCGTTTTGGCTTGGATAGCTTCATTTAAAATTGTTTTTGTTTTTTTTTTTTTTTTTTTTTAAGCCGGGCATGGTGGCTCATGCTTGTAATCCCAGCATTTGGGATGCTGAGACTGGAGAATCTGGGTTAGCGGCCAGCCTCAGCTACCTGTGAGGCACTCCGCAACTTAGTGAGACCCTGTTTCAAAATAAAGAATAAAAAATAGGGCTGGGGGTATAGCTCGGAGGTAGAATGCCTCTGAGTTCAATCTCCAGGACCGCAAAAATAATAATAATAATAATAATTATAATAACAAAAAATAAAAATTAAAATAAAATTGAGGTTTTTAGCCAAGAAATGGAAAAGACCTGAGCGTCTATCAGCTGACAAACACATGAAGAACATACACAATGAAACACTGCTCAGCCATAAAAAGAATGAAATCCTGTCATTTGTGACAACACGGATGGAACTGGAGATCATTATATGAAGTGAAATATATTAGACATAGGAAGACATGTATAGAATGATCTCATTCTCATGCAGAATCTACAAAAGTTGATTTCATAGATGTTGAGAGTAGAATGCCGGTTTCCAGAAGCTGGGCCAGTGTATGTGCTGGGGGAGTGATGTGGAAAAGCTGACCAGTGGGTGCTAAGTTACATTAGATAGGAGCAAGGACTGCTGGTAGGCTACTTTCACAGTATGCTGACTGCAAGTGACAATAATGTACTTGAAATTTTAAAAAGCTAGAAGAAAGGATTTTGAAAGTTTATCCCACAAATAAATAATAAATGTTTGAGGAGACAAGTATGTTTAATCCAATTTAAACATTATGCAAGATATACATGTATTGAATAATAATGGCACCCCATTTATCGTGTACAACTTTTATGTATCAATTACAATTAACATTAAATAGTTACCTACTTAAATAAATTAAAAATAAGTCTCATTAAAATTGGGGATTTTGTTTAAAATTGTTGTTTGCCCCACAGTTTTGTCTGTTTAATTAAGACCATTCCTCAGGGAATAAGTTTATCAGTTTGAAGAAAAGCAGGTTAGGAGGTTAGGTCTCCATTTTTTTTTTCCATTCTTGTTCTTATTTAATTTTTGACTTTTATATTTAGAGTTTCAAAATGTGTTTTGGTGTTGGGGATAGTATTTGTTGTAGAGGAAGATAACACTTTTGCAGATATATTTGAATAGGTATGAAGCAAATGAAAAACCGTTTGCTACTCCCATTCTAGATCAATGTGCAGAGATATTTCTTTGGGATGAAACGATAGTAATAGAGAAAGCCTGCAACTGGTAAATATGAGAGGTTTAGGTAAATCTGGTAGGTCAAACGAAGATATTCTGATTCCAATGATATTTTCAGGGATAAGGTTTTACTTAGGCCATGTCGTGAAGAAATGGAGAGAACCATTTCTTGTTTGGAGTGCATAAAAATTCTGAATTAAAGAAGTCAAAAGTTGATCTTTCTTTCCATAGTAACTCTCTTTCCCCAGAACCCATCAGCATATGCATAATAAGTATGTATATAGTGCTTTGTCTATAATGCAAATAATCTTAATAAAGTATGGATTTGGAAATCTATGGCATTTACTTTAATGACATAGCACATTGAATTTATCAAATAATGAAAAGTGAAAAGTAATAATCTACCACTTAGCACCAATATTATACAGTGTATAACACATATGTTCTGCATATACATGTTATTTGTGGTAGGTAAATATCAATCCATACACTCAGATGGGCAAGATGTGACTTTATATTCCATAAGTTGGTTTAATTTTTTACTTTGAGCTCTCAATTTCCTGGGAGTGGGCAGAAAGCCTTAAATTAGTTTCATCCTGGGTTTTCACCTACACATGATCACCTAGGTGTTGCTCCAAAGGACCAAGATCCTATTGAGTTCCAAAGAATTGAGACAGTGGCAGGAGAATGGTCTCCAGCTTGCACACTGTCATGGGGGTGTTCAATATTTCTGGTACCCATGACCTTTTCAGGTTCCACATTCTGCTTCTTGGTATCATTTTTAGAGCCTGGAAGCCTTTTCCTTGTCTGTCTATGGTCCTGTCCTCCTAGATATACAAGACAGCTCTCTTTGGGGTCTGTTTCAGTCAGCATTCTCACCACTGTAATCCAAAATACCTGACCACCACAATTTAGAGGAAGGAAAATTTATTTGCTCACACTTCTGGAGATTTCAGGAGGTTAGTCCATGTTAGGCCAGGTCACATCTACAGAGCTCAGGGCATAGTGTTGGGAAATAAAGAAAGAGAGGAGTGTAAGGACTCTGCTCTCATACCATGGAGGCTAGAAGCATGAGAGAGCAAGCAAGGGGACTCAAGGACACAGGCACAGTCCCGAAGGCCACACCTCCAGGGACCCGCATCCTCCAACCACACTCTGCCTGCCTAGGCTAACACCCAATAAATCCATTACAATAGATTTATGCACTGATGAGATTCCAGTCCTCATAATTTAATGATACCAACTCTGAACAATACATGAGTTCTTTCAGGGGACATGCTATAGCTAAACCATTACTGGGTCTGGCCCTTTGACCACTTCCTTTTTGTCCTCAGGAATCCTGCTGCCTGTTTTTTTCTTCTACCTTTCAACCTTGAGGAATCCTCTCCTAGTTGTAGATAAATCCATCCTTCTTTATATGTGTGCCTGCTGAATCATCTCCTCTTTTGGCTTGGTTTTCTGCTGGGGAACTCATTCCTCACCCCAGGTCTAAACACAGACTTAAACGAGGAGGAGTGTGTTGAGAAAGAGACAAACACAGAAGGCCTCAACAGAATGATAGCACCTCAAAGTATCATCTCTGTACATATTCTAGGATTTCATCATGTATATTCCATCATGTAAGAACTATTCTAGAATAGTGAGTTGATGACCTTTCCTTTAAGTGGCAGTCTATAAGCAATGTTAAACCAACAGGAGATCATCCACTCTGTCACTTATCAAATAGGCTCATTAGTACAGAGATACAAATTGTAAGCTGTGCAGTGAAATTACCTTTGTATTATAAGTTTCTAATAACAATTAATTTTAGGCGACTAGCAAATACACTGTGAAAAGAAATGGATTGTTAAGTAGCTTTGTGAGACCAGGCTTTTTTTCTCCAAATAAGACATTTCAAACTTATCTTTTAAATATATTCCTTGATTAATGTGAACTATATCTGCAGCATGACAAATATTTTCAAAAACAAAGAATTCTCATGGAGGAAAATCAAATCAGAAATAAATGAATGGGTGTGAAATTCCTTCATTACTACAATAATAGGATAATTTATGTAATACTTCAAGCATCCAAATCTTTTAATGGCTTTTTTAAAATATAAAAGAATGAAAAAAAATCGGTTATGCCTGTTCCCCCCTTCACTGAGTGTTTATTTGAAAAACTTCTTGTTCAGTTAATGTTCTCTTGGAAAATAATAGCAGTCCTGTCTGGAATGGGAAGAATTGAATTCTTAGTGATAAGAACTGAATTCTTACTATTCTTCTAAAAAATTTCTATAATACTTTTGGGAGAAAAGGTTTTTCCAGTGATAGAGTTAATCTTTTTTTCTTTTCATATTCTGATAACAGTTTATGAAGTTACATCCTACTTAAAGTTTTTAGCACTCCTTTGAATCAGATGACCAAACTTTCATTAGATTTCATTTTTCTTTCTTAGATTAATCACTTTCCAGGCTACCTGCCATCCCCTCTGGATGCTCATGGAGAGCAGTGCTTCTTTAAGTATGTGTGATGATGGGCCATTTTTTTCTAAAATTTTGCTCCTAATTCTTGTACTGATTTCTCTGCAGGCTGGTAACAAGCAGCGGGCAGACTGGCACCATGCGTAGGCCACACTTTGAGTATTCTGGGGTCCTGTTCTAGTACCACTCTTTGCCCCTCCCTAATGTCATTCTGGGTATCTTCCTAAAATACCACTTTCTGAAATGATCTCCCTGATCATCATACCAGCACTCAAGATCCTGCAAGATCTGACAATACTCTCTGTTCTTGCATGCACTTGAGCCTTCTTTGTGGTTCTTTTCATTTCCTGAAAAATAATTCCTCAGCAACCAGCCAGAATGAAACTTTTGTACACTACATTTAACTGCATTGATTTTTAGACTTCCTGATTGCCTATAACATACTGAACCACAACACTGCTCTGTACTTTGTACTTGTTTTATGTTTTTTCAAATGGATTTCTTTTTCTTTCTTTCTTCCTTTCTTTCTTTTTTAGCACTGGGGATGGAACCCAGAGGCCTTCAACCTCTGAGCTATACCCCCCAGCCCTATTTTATTTTTTATTTGGAAACAGAGTCTCACTAAGTTGCTGAGAGCCTCACTAAGTTGCTGAGGCTGGCTTTGAACCTGTGATTCTCCTGTTTCAGCCTCCAGGTACTGGGATTACAAGAGTGAGTGAACACACCCAGCACAAGGATTCCTTTTTAAAATTAATGAGTAACTAGGAATGTTCTTGGTCAAGAGAAGATGGGAACAGGGATGTGTCCACCATGTCTACAGAGACTGGGGTGGTGGTGGTATAAGGAGAGACAGAAAGAGCACATATACCTCACATGTTCCACAAATTGGTAATATCTTGCAGAACTATGGTCCAACTTCACAACCAGGATGTTGATATTGATTCAATCCACCAATCTTATTTGTATTTCCCCAATTTTATGTGTACTTATTTTGATGTACGTATGGTTAGTTTTATTTGTTTATCCAATGTGTAGCTCCTGCAGCCACCACCACAGTTCAAAATGGAGAACAGTTTACACACCACAAAGACCTACTCTATTACCCTTCTATAAACACATGCATCCCATTCCTCCATCCTTACCCTTTTTTCTAACCCCTGGCAAGCTAATCTGTCCATTTCTAAATTTTGTCATTTCAAAAATACTACATAAATAGAAGTATATATTCTTTGAGGATTTTTTTTCAGCATAACTCTTTGAGATTCATCTAGTTATTGCATGTATCAATGGTTTGTTATTTTATGCTAATTAGCATCCCAATGTATGTATGTATCAGAGTTTGTTTAACTACTCACCTGTTGAGGTACTTTGAGGCTGATTCTAGTTTCAGGGTATTGTGAACAATGCTGTTATGAATATCTGTGTGCAGGTTTTTATGTGGACATACATCTTTATTTCTCTGAGATAAATGTCCAAGAGTACAATTGGAGGGTCATATGGCAGTTACATGTCTTACTTAATCTTTCAAACTCATTATTTAACACTGCTTTTCTATTAAACATTTCTGTACTATGATAAAAAGTTCAGTTTCTGGAGCAGTTATTGCCCTTGTAATTTTTTTATATTAATTGGTGCATTGTAATCATACATGTTTGTTAGGTACAAGCTGATAAAGGCATATATTCACACATTTCTCATTTAACCTCTTCCCCAATTCCCACCCCACTCCCTCGCCCTCCCTCCTTCTCAAGTTCAGTTTGGTGATTGAGTTTGATATATTTGTAAAAGTACATCATGTACATTAGGGTGTCCCCCTCCCCCTGTCCATTCCCTTCAGTTAAGTCAACTTCTTTGCTTATCTAGGGTTTCTCCTTTTTCATCTGGAGACCCTCTTATGCCCCATCTTCTCCCTAGCATCTGCATATTAGGGAGAACATATGCTTTTTAACTCTTTGTGACTGACTAATTTCATAATATTTTCCAGTTCCATCCATTTCCCTGCAAATAACATGATTTTGTTCTTCTTTATGGCTGAGTAAAATTCCATTGTGTACATATCCCTTAGTTTTGTAATCCATTCATCTGTCAATGGACATCTTGGCTGGTTCCATAATTTGGCAATAGTGAATTGTGAAGCTATAAATATAGATACACATGCGTTGCTCTGGCAGTTTGGCTTCTGGGTAGATACCCAGAAGTGTTATTGCTGGATCATATGGCAGGTTCATTCCCTTTCGTTTGAGGATCCTCCATACTGTTTTCCAAAGTGGTTGCACTAATCTGCAATCCCACCAACAATGTATTAGGGTTCCCACTTCCCCATACCCTCGCCAGCATTTGTTGTTGTTTGTATTTTTTATGATTGCCATTCTGATTGGAGTTAGGTGAAACCTCAAGGTAGTTTTGATTTGCATCTCTCTGATTGCTAATGATGTAGAACATTTCCTCATACATTTATTGGCCATTTGTATTTCTTCTTTTGTGAGGTGTCTATTTAGATCCTTTACCCATTTTTTGATTGTGTTATTTGTTTTCTTAGCTGTGAGTTTCTTGAGTTCTCGTATATCCTAGATATTAGACCTCTGTCAGATGAGTAGCTGGCAAAAATTTTCTCCCACTCCATAGGCTCTCTGTTGAGGTTCTTGATAGTTTCCTTTGCTGTACAGAAGACTTTCAGTTTAATGCAATCCCATGTATTGATCTTCCTTTGAGTTGCTTTGCTTTGGAGGTCTTGTTGAGAAAGTTTTTACCTGTGCCTATGTGTTGAAGTGTTGGTCCTATGCCCTCTTCAAGTAGCTGCAAGGTCTCTGGCCTAACTTCCAGGTCTTTGATCCACCTTGAGGGTGCAGGGTGAGAAAGTGGGGTTTGTTTCCATTTTCCTGCATATGGTGAACCAGTTTTGCCAACACCATTTGTTAAAGAGGCTATCTTTTTTCCAGTGTATGTTTTTGGCCCCTTTGTAAAAAATCAGTTGACTGTCAGCACATGGGTCTGTTTCTGAATCTTCTATTCTGCTCCATTGATCTATGTGTCTGTTTTTGTGCCAATACCATGCTGTTTTTATTACTGTGGCTTTGTAGTACAGTTTGAAGTCAGGTATTGTGATACCTCCTGCATGGTTTTTATTGCTAAGAACTACTTTGGCTATCCTTGGCTTTTTGTTGCTCCAAATGAATTTAGGGACTGATTTTTCTATGTCTGTGAGGAGTAATCTTGGTAATTTCATGGGTATTGCATTGAATCTGTAGATCACTTTTGGGAGGATGGCCATTTTGATGGTATTTATTCTGCCTATCCAAGAGCATGGAAAATCTTTCCATTGTCTATGGTCTTCATCAATTTCTTTTTTCAACTTTTTATAGTTTTCCTTATAGAGGTCTTTTACCTCTTTGGTTAGGTTTATCCCTAAGTATTTTATTTTTCAGAGTGTTATTGTGAGTGGAATTGTTTTCTGGATTTCTTTTTCAGTGGATTTATGGTTGGCATACAGGAAAGCTTCTGATTTTTTAAGATTGATTTTGTATCCACTTTGCTGAATTTGGTGATCATTTCTATAAGTTTCTTGGTTGAGTTTGTTGGGTCTTCTAAATATAGTATCATGTCATCTGCAAAAAGGGATAGTTTTAGTTCTTCTTTCCCTATTTTTACCCCTTTGATTTCCTTCTCTTGCCTTATTGCTCTGGCTAGAGTCTCAAGTACTATAATGAACAGAAGAGGTGATAATGGACATCCTTTTCTTGTTCTTGTTTTTAGTGGGAACTCTTGCAGTTTTTCTCCATTTAATATGATGTTGGCTGTGGGCCTATTGTATGTTGCCTTTATCATGTTGAAGTATGTTTCTTCTATTCCGATTCTCTGTGGTGCGTTTAGCATGAATGGGTGTTGGATCTTGTAAAATGCTTGTTCAGCATCAGTTGAGATGATCATGTGATTTTTGTCTTTGATTCTGTTTATGTGGTGAATTACATGGATTGTTTTTCATATGTTGAATCAGCCTTGCATCCCTGGGATGAACCCGACTTGGTCATGGTGTATAATTTTCTTGATGTGGTTTTGAATGTGCATTGCTAGTATTTTGTTTAGCAGTTTTGCATCTAAGTTCATCAATGATATAGGCCTATAGTTTTCTTTTCTTGAGCTGTCTTTATTTGGCTTTGGTATTAATGTGATGTTGGCTTCATAGAATGTGTTTGGGAGGATCTTGTTTCTTTCTATTTCACGGAATAGTTTGAGGAGTATTGAGATGAGCTCTTCTATAAATGTTTTATAACATTCACTTGGAAAACCATCTGGCCCTGGGTTTTTGTTTGATGGTAAACTCTTTATTGCTGTTTCTATCTCTTTGATTCCTATTGGCCGGTTTAAGTTTTCTATATCTTCTTGACTCAATTTAGGGAGGTTATATCTGTCTAGAAATTTGTCAATTTCTTCTAGATTTTCCATTTTGTTGGAGCATAATTTTTCAAAATAGTTTCTGATGATCCTCTGTATTTCCATACTGTCGGTGATAATATCACCTTTTTCATCTCTTATTTTGGTAATTTGGGTTGATTCTCTTTCTTTTGGTTAGGTTGGCCAATGGTTTATCTATCTTGTTTATTTTTTCAATCAACCAGCTTTTGATTTTGTTGATTTTCTGTATTCTTTTTTTATTCTCTACTTTATTAATTTATGATCTGATTTTCATAATTTCCTGTCTTTTACTAGCTTTGGGGTTAGACTGTTCTTAGTTTTTGAGAGTTTTGAGCTGTGTTATTAGGTTATTTGTTTGGTGATTTTCTTTTCTTCTTATGTGGGCACTCAGTGCTATGAATTTTTCTCTTATTACTGCCTTCAAATTGTCCCAGAGGTTTTGATATGTTGTGTCTCTGTTTTCACTGGTTTCTAGGAATTTTTTTCATTTTTCCCCTTACTTCTTCTATGACCCAATCCTCATTCAGCAGTGTGGTGTTCAATCTCCATGTGTTTGCATGGTTACTCTGGGGCTTCTTAGAGTTGATTTCTAGTTTCACTGCATTGTGGTCTGAAAAGATGCAGGGAATTATGTTACATTTTTTGAATTTGCCAGTGCTCACTTTGTGGCCCAGAATGTGGTCTATTTTGGAGAAGGTTCTGTGTGCAGCTGAGAAAAATGTGAATTCAGCTGTAGTTGGGTGAAAGAGTCTATATGTGTCTAATAGGTCCATTGGTTTATGGTATTCTTTAGGTCTGAGGTTTCTCTACTGATCTTTTGTTTAGAAGATCGGTCTAGTGATGTGAGAGGTGTATTGAAGTCTCCCAGGATTAGTGTTAGGATCTATGTGTGTCTTTATATCATGCAGAGTTTGTTTTATGAAAGTGGCTGCACCTATGTTTGGGGCATAGATGTTGATAATTGTTATTTCCTCTTGCTGGATTGTTCCTTTTACTAGTAAAAAATGACCTGATTTGTCTCTTCTGATAAACTTAGGCTTGAAGTCTAATTTATCTGATATCATGGTTGCTACTCCTGCTTCTCTTTGAGTTCCATTGGCATGGATTACCTTACTCCAGTCCTTCACCTTTAGTTTGTGGGAGTCTTTGCTTGTAAGGTGTGTTTCTTTGAGGCAGCATATAGATGGATTCTGGGTTTTAATCCATTTTGCCACTTGTGTCTTTTTATTGGAGAGCTGAGACCATTTATATTCAGTGTTATTATTGAGAGATGATTTTTAATTCCTAACAGTTTGATTTTTGACTTCTGTTTTCAGTGGTGTTTATTCTTCTTTGCTTAGTTGTTTGTTCCTGGAAATTATTGTTTCTCTGGTTCTGAAGTTTACTTGTTAGTTTTTCTTTGTAGTTAATCTCTTTGAGTAATTTCTCTAGTGCTGGTTTGGAAGATATAAGTTCTTTCAGTTTCTGTTTGTCATGGAAGATTTTTATATCCCCACCAATTTTGAGAGAGAGTTTTGCTGGGTAGGAGAATCTTGGCTGCAAGTTATTTTCTTTCAGAGTTTGGAATATGTTACTGCAGCCCCTCCTGGCTTTCATAACTTGGTTTTGGAGGTCTGGTGTGATTCTAATTGGTTTGCTTCTAAATGTCACTTGGCCTTTTACATTTTTTGCCTTTAGAATTCTCTCCTTAGCATCTATATTAGTCAACCTGATTATTATGTGGCATGTGAACCTCTTCTTTCTTCTTGTCTTGAGGGAGTTTTATATGTTTTCTGTACCTGTGTGTCAATTTCTCTATGTTTGGAAAATTCTCTGATATTACTTCTTTGAAAAGATTGTTTATTCCCTTAGTTTCAAATTCTAATCCCTCTTATATGTTTATTATTCTTAGGTTAGATCTTTTAAAATTGGCCCAGATCTCATCGATGTCCAATCCATACTGTCAAATTTTTTTTTCTTTTTTTTTTTTAATTTTTTTATTGTAGTATTTCGTGCAATATAGCATACATCTTTGTTAAGTACAGGTTGTTAACAACATATTTGCACACAGATCTCATTTAACCCTTTCCCCAATTCCCACCCCAATCCCCTCCCCTTCCTCCCCCTCAGGTTCACTTCGGTGAGTGACCTTGATATGATTGTGTAATTACGTCACGTGCTTGAGGGCATCCCTCTGCCCCCTGCGTCCACTACAATTAAATCAACTTCATTGCTTATCGAGGATCTCTCCTTTTCATCTGGAGACCCTCCTATGCCACATCCCCTCCCTAGCATCCACATATTAGGGAGAACATATGCTTCTTAATTCTTTGTGACTGACTAATCTCACTTAACATAATGTTTTCCAGTTGCATCCATTTCCCTGCA
>PVLC010011066.1:0-48317 GCA_004027655.1 Graphiurus murinus
TAAAGAAGAATAAAATCATGTTCTTTGCAGGGAAATGGATGCAACTGGAAAACATTATGTTGAGTGAGATTAGTCAGTCACAAAGAGTTAAGAAGCATATGTTCTCCCTAATATGTGGATGCTAGGGAGAAGATGGGGCATAGGAGGGTCTCTAGATGAAAAAGAGAGATCCTCGATAAGCAAAGAAATTGATTTAATTATAGTGGATTCATGGGGCAGAGGGACACCCTAAAGCACATGATGTACCTGCACAATCATATCAAGGTCACTCACTGAAGTGAACCTGAGGGAGAGGGAGGGGGAGGGAATGGGGAGGGAATCGGGGAAGGGGTCAAATGAGAATTGTGTGCAAATATGTTGTTAACAATTTGTACTTAACAAAGATGTATGCTATATTGCACGAGTTACTACAATAAAAAATTAAAAAAAAAACTGCAAGCTAATTTAAAAATAAAATCTAAAGCCAAAAAATAAAAAGAGAAAGCATATACATAAAAGACAATAGATTAGAATCCTAGAAAATATCAACATTACAGAGAAAGACTGAGATAATAGAAATTAGAAAAAGAGCAAATGGTTAAAGTTACCAAATAAAAAGGCAGGAATCTTAGCCTGAACTTTTTTGGTTTTCGGTTTGTTTTTTGTTTCTGTTTTTATTTTGTTTGGTTGGGGTTTTTTTTTGGGGGGGGGGCGTATTGGAGATTGAACCCAGAGGCATTCTATTCCAAACTACATCCTCAGCCATTTTTTCTTTTTTATTTGGAAACAGGGTCTCATTAGGTCATTGAGAGTCTTCATATTGCTGATATGGCTGGTCTCAAACCTGCCATCCTCCTGTATCAGTCCCCAAAGTACTGGGATTATAGGTGTGTGCCACCATGTACGACTTTAACTTTTTAAACCCTGTGTTGTTGCTTATATGAAATATACAAAAACCAAAAAGAGACAAAAATTGAAAAGGGATGAGGAAAATGAGATGGCAATCATATCTGAATTTTTTAATGTAACATAAAAACTATCATAAATAATAAAGAAAAACTTACCCAAAAAAAACAATTGAGAAATATGTAAATCAATGAATCAGTGTACAGTAAGGAGAAATAGATAAATCAACAATGTTAGTTGTAGATTTTAACTACTCCCTTAGAAGCTAACATATCAACCAAGAAAAAGAAAGTAATGACATTAATGACTTAATAATATAAATAATAAACTCCAACTATTAGATACAGAAATAACTTTCCACCTAATGGAAAAGATTCATTCCTTACAAACATAATTATATGACATTTTTTAAATTAAATCTTATACTAGGCCATATGGAAGTTTAATATATTCCATAGCATCAATATTCTATATGTTATATTCTTGTAGCATAGTGTTATAAAATTTGTAATTAATAACAACCAATCAAGTAGCTTTTGAAAATATCTCTTTTGGTTGGAAATGTATGCTACCAAATTATTTTTGTGTTAAAGAGGAAATCAAGAAATATTTAGAACTGAATGATAATACAAAACCTGCTTTTCAAACTTTACTGGACATAAGTAAATCAATACTCAGAGAGAAATTTTAGCTTAAAATACATTTATCAAGAAACAAAGCCTGGTATAGTGGTGCACACCATTAAGATTTATTGGAAGCCAGAGCCAGGTGTGGTGATGCATGCTTGTAATCCCAGTACTTGGGAGGCTGAGACAAGAGGATCATAGGTTTGAGGATAGCCTCAGCAAGTAGTGAGACTCTCATCAATCTAGTGAGACCTTGTTTCAAAACAAAAAATTTAAAAAGGACTGGGGGTGTAACTTGAGGTAGAATGCCCCTGGGTTCAATCCTCAGTACTGCCAAAAAAGAAAAGAAAAAGGAAGGAAGGAAGGGAGGGAGAGAAGAAGGAAGGAAGGAAGGAAGGAAGGAAGGAAAGAAGGAAGGAAGGAAGGAAAGAAGGAAGGAGGGGAGGGAGGGAGGGAGGGAGGAAGGAAACTTGGTTGGTTTAAAATTAAATTAGTAAATAAACAACTCAAGATAACAGGGAAGGGGCCATAGAGTAATTTGAAGTGACAAGAATCAAAGAAATTAATAAAAACAGTGAGAAAAGTAAGTAAAATAGAGAACAGTTATTAAATAAACAGAAAGTTAATATTATTAACCAACTTCTAGGAAAACTCAAGAAAAATGGAAATAGGCAAATAAATAAAATTCAGAATAAGAGACTAAAATATATAGAAATTTCATAGATTTAAAAATAATTAAAAGCTTTACAAAGCCAGGAGTGGTGGCGCACACTTGTAATTCCGGTACTTGGGAGGCTGAGACTAGAGGATCTTGGTTCACAGCCAGCCTCAACTACGTAGTAAGGACCTCCACAACTTGGTGATATCCTGTTTCAAAATAAAGAATAAAAAACAGGGCTGGGGGTGTAGCCTGGAGGTAGAATGCCCCTGGGTTCAATCCCCAATACCGAAAAAAAAAAAAAAACTTTATGAACAATTATATATGAATAATTTTGAAAACCTAAATGAGAAAGTTAAATTTCTGGAAAATTTTAGAATGCCAAAGTTGATATAGGAAGAAATTGAAAACTTGAATAAATCAGTAAGCAAAAAAGAATCTGAAAAGCAAAAGATATCCCTCTCCCAGTAAGAAAAGAAAAAGAAAATACAAGCCTAAACAGTTTTGTATGTGAGTTATATCAAACTCAAGGAATCACTAAGCTTTATATTAATATTAATCTTTTCAGAAAACAGTTAACAATGAAAGCTTAATTCAATCAGATCATTTTTTCTAAACTGTATAAGGACAGTGCAAGGAAAGAAAAATACAGGCTCACATCACTTATGAGCATAGCTAAAGCCACCAGAAATGAAAATAATATAGACAGAAAAAACAGTGCCTTAGAAACTTTAAAGTCCCCACAAAAGCTTTTATTTAATAATGATGCTTTATCATTTAAGGAGAGCAACAGCAAATTAATAAAATTATCAATAACCATTCATATCTGTTGGAAGTCATACAATTATATTGCTTTGATTTGATGAGCACTGAAATGAACCTGTATAAAAAATATCAACCCATCATGTGAAATTCTAGATAAGTTTAAAAACGAGCTTAAGGCACTTTCAGTATGCTTCTCTCGGTGCACTGTAATTCTACATCATGATGAGGTTCAGAGTGATAGAAACATACATGCTCACAGCACTTGGGGGTCTCAGTGTTGTTACACAGAAAGATAATTTATAGTCAGCATATGTGAGTAAAGAAATTAGTTTAATTACACTCCATCTACTTAACCCATCCTTATTCACAATTTAATAAGTAGGATCCAAGGGAATGAAGTCTGGAAGGGCATTAGAAAGGTGCAGGCTTTGTTCCCAGCAAGAATGAGGGCTGCAGCAAGGTCAGCGGGCCTGTACTGGAACCCTGGAGACTCCCTGTTTCACCTTCCAGAAATACCTTCCACCAAAATGGCAGGAGTGGGGGGCTGAGGGTGGAGCTCTTAAATGCCAGGCCTAACTTTTTTTTTTTTTTCATTCTAATCTGCCTGAGTAACTAGTTTTTAAGGAGGAAAGAAAGCACTTTTTTTAAAAAGAATTTTTTATTGGTGCATTGTAACCGTACATCTTTGTTAGGTACAAGCTGGGAAAGGCATACATGCACAAATTTCTCATTTAATCCTTCCCCAATTCCCACCTCAATCCCTCCTCTTCCCTCCTTCTCAGGTTCAGTTTAGTGATTGACTTTGATATGTTTGTGAAAGTACATCATGTGCATAGGGTGCTTCCCTCCCATCACCTTCAGTTAGGTCACCTTTGCTCATCTAAGGTTTCTCCTTCTTCCTCTGGAGTCCCTCTTATGTCCCACTTTCTCCCTAGCTTCCACATATTAGGGAGAGCATACGATTTTTCACTTTTTGTGACTGACTAATCTCACTTAACAAAATGTTTTCCAGTTTCATCCATTTCCCTGCAAATGACATGATTTTGTTCTTCTTTATGGCTGAGTAAAATTCCATTGTGTACATATACCATAGTTTTGGAAGAAAGCACTTTTATAACAAGTTGGTCCATAACAAAAGAAGTATTATATAGTGCTTCCCTGTTCCCAGAAAAAAGTGATGCATGTGTTTAGGCTAAATATCAGACCTCATTCTGCATCGCATGGTATGTGTGGAGCAAGGACTGATTGCCGGCACAAAACAGTAACTCTTTGGAAAAGAGCCTTGTTCCTTTGTCCTTTTTCAGGAGTCAGTATTTAAAACATTTAATGAGCTGATTCTTTAATAAAAAGGACCAAAACCAATCTATCCTACCAGGCAGACAAAAATGAATTCCCTAACCCCTCCACCTATCCTGCACACACACACAAACACACACACACATACACAAACACACACCAGAGCACACTGGCTGTGCCCCTGGGCACAGACCCTAAGCTACTCAGCAAGGAGTCGGGAAGGCACCAACGTTTGGGGCTGCCAAGCCACAGCTCAGGGCTTCCCAGTTGATTCTGCCATTTCTCCCCACCCTCCAGGTGGAGGTCAAGAGAAAAGCCATCCTGAGTGGAATGGTGTTTCCAGCCAGCAGCCCTGTGCCAGGAGAAATCAACTCTCCCTCTCACCCAGGTGGAAAGCTTCTTCTCTCCCAAGACTTATAGGGATTTGTGTTCCCTTGCAAAGAGAAAAGTGGGACAAGAACTAGACATTCCTAATAAGAACAGTCAACAGCAATCTTAAAGCCATTTAATACCAATTTCATTCTCATGTCCTCAAATTCATTTTTTCCAAGGCCAATACTATTTTATATAAATCTTAAAATTCCTAGGATCATCTGACAAAAAGAAGTCCAAACTGGGACATTTTGTGAAGAAGCTAGAGAGAGGTTCATAACAGTTCCTTGTTTAGGGCAGAATCAAGACTTGAACCCAGGTATTCTGATCACCAGTCTAGAATTCTTCTCTCTACTCTGTCGCTTTTCTGATCATTATGCATATACATATGTTTTTGGTTGGGGGTTCTTTGGTTCGTTTTTGTTTTGTTTTGCTTTGTTTGTACTGGGGATTAAACCTAGGGGTGTTATACCTCTGAGCTATACTCCAGTCTGATTTTATTTTTTTTATTTTGAAACGGCCTTGCTAAATTACTGAGGCTGGCCTTGAACCTGCAATCCTCCAGTCTCAGCCTCCCAAGTAGTGGGATTATAGGCATGTGCCACCATGCCCATTTGTATGTTTTAAGATACATTTTTAAAGGAAATCTCATTAAAGTCATCATGATTTAATTCACAGCCACGTGATTTTGCTGAACAATCAAGTGTTTCCATCAATGACATTTCTAGCTTTACTCAAGTAAGCACCACAGAAACAAATGATAATTAAGATTTTTTGTCCTGGAATTTGTACTATACAAATCTTTTTTTTTTTATCATCTTAATGCTCATTACCATTTAGAAACAAAAGAAAAATAAAACTCCACCATTTAGATGAATCAATCTGCTACAGAGAAAACAGGAAGGATCTCTTATCTCTACTGGAAGTGAATTACACCTGTCCAGAGACACTCTAAGTTAAACATCATTTGGCATCTGCAGTCACAAGCACAGTGAGGCCACTGCATGTGCTTTTCAGCTCCTGCCCTCAAGAAGCTTTGCCATCAGCTTCTTTGTATTGGGTTTAATAAGGCAAAGGTGAAGCGGCCCAAATTCTCTACGGGAAGTACTGGCCTTCTGTTATCTTCAGCTTCAAATACTTCTGTTAACTCACATGCAAAGCCTAATCCCAAGATAAAATCAGAGAGGACTAAAAGCAGTCACCTTCAGCTGGGAAAGACAGTAGCAGCAGCTGATTCTTTAGAGTTGGAGTGTGAGTTCTGATTAAAGCTAATGATTACAAAAATTTCATGTCGGGCCACAGGTTTCCCAGTACGTTTGGACTAGCCAATTTATGTCATCAATTTGGTTCTAAATTAAAGGAAAATTCTTATATTGATTAGACAGCTATCTATTCATCAGTGAAAGCTGTTGGAAATTATTTTCTACTTCATTTTTCTTCTAAGCCTTCCTACAAGACAACCATAATCAATTCATCAGTTAACATGATTCACAATGGCTTAAAAGAATGTCCTATTTTTTCTAAAAAATATGTGTGCATATTAGAGACTCCCCACACCAGTCATAGTGGCACATGCCTGTGAACACCCTCAGCAACTCAGCGAGACCCTATTTCAAAAATAAAAAGATAGTTGGGTGTGGTGGCACACACTTGTAATCCTAGTACTTGGGAAGCTAAGCCAGGAGGATCTGGGTTCATGGCCAGCCTCAGCTACTCAGTGAGGCCCTCTGCAACTTAGTGAGATCCCGTTTCAAAATAAAGAATAAAAAATAGGGCTGAGGATATAGGTCAGAGGTAGAATGCCCCTGGGTTCAATCCCCAGTACTGCAAAAAAAATAAAAATAAAAATGGCTGGGGGTGTAGCTCAGAGGCAGAATTCCCCTGGGTTCAACCCTAGTACCAGAAAAAAATAGACTCTCTGATTTTTCTTGTTTCCTTTTACAAAAAGCATACAAAATTATAGCAGTCCCTTGAGACATTCAATATTCCAATGCTGTCATCAGACAGTTGAAAACATTGAGATGAAGAGAGTCTCATCCCCGGTCCACTGTTCACTGCCCAATGTTACATTGACTTTTTTCCACCCTCTTATTAACCACAATATTGTGTAGCCATCCACTGGTAACATAATAATTGTTCTAGTTTTATTGCCCTATAAAAATTATGCTTAAATAGTTCTGATCCTTACCAAATGATAGGATTTTTAAAAATTGATAATAGAATTTCAGCTCAACAAAATAATTGAATGTCTCCTTATAGCAAATCGTGACTGCATGTAATATATTTGTTTTCTCGCCTACCACTTTTTGAGCATCAGGCGCTGTTATAAGAACAGGCAAGAAAGAAGATCAATAGAGAAATACAAGAACTTATGATTTACTGGGAGAGGGAGTAATAAAAAGATAAATTTATAGAAAGTATCATTTCAACTAATGACAAAAACTGTACAGAAATAAGTTAGCAATGCAACAGACTGGATAATTTTAGATAGGGAGGCCTGTGTAGACAGGGAGGCCTTTCAGAGAAATGACCTCTGAGTCCAGATCTGAAGAACATTTCAGCAGAGGCTACTGGGCAGGGTCCAACCTGCCAGATAATACACATTCTTCTGTCCAGGTAGCTCTTTTCCAAATGACTGGACATGTGGCAAACTCTACCTCAAGGCCTGCCTCTGAGCAAAACTGAATGTAGGTGAAATTTGTCCTGGAAGCCTGAAATCCTTGGCTCTATTCTTCTGTTCCTTCTTTTCCGTTTACAGATACCTAAGCTTGTTTCCCCAAATCTCCCATCATCTTCTTCCTCTGTCCACCACCCACTTAGTGCTGCATGAAAAGTAATACTATAAAGAGTGCTCATCACTACCCAACTGAAAACCCCACTGAAGGGGAGCATGATCCCACCCATGTGGAAGCCCTGCATGTGCCCCATCTGTGCTCTATGCTATTAAGAACATATAGGAAACATAATTCTAAAGTCAGGCTCTCCAGAAATGTGTAGACCAATTAGTAAGATTAACTGCACAAATAACCATCAAAAAATCCTCAGGAAGATGAGCACCAAACATGTGGTAGAGATTGATCACATGGTTAATTCACATTAAAAGGAATTCCCAAAAAGAAAATGTGTATATATGTGGCTATACTAATCTGGACACATTATTTTGACCATGTTTTTCAGCTTGGACTTCCTTCCTCAAAAATGAGGATCATATCAATATTTCTGTATAACTTCAATAATCAGGCATAATATAGTCATATCAGCATTCATTTATCAAGTATTCTTTTATATACTGAATGGGAGAAAACTATGAGAATTCCCTTTAAAATCAGGAACAAGACAAGGGTGCCCACTATCACCACTCCTTTTCAACATAGTACTCAAGACTCTAGCCAGAACAATAAGCAAGAGAAGGACATCAAAGGAATACAAATAGGAAAAGAAAATCTGAAACTATCTCTATTTGTAGATGACATGATCTTAGAAGACCCAATAAACTCAACCAAAAGACTTTTAGAACTATTTAATAAGTTCAGCAAAGTGTCTGGATACAAATCCATCTCAAAAAAACAGAAGCTTTTCTATAGGTCAACCATAAATCCACTGAAAAAGAAATCCAGAAAACATTTCCACTTGCAATAACCTCAAAAACAATAAAATACTTAGGAATAAACCTAACCAAGGAGGCAAAAGACCTTTACAATGAAAATTCTAAAACATTAAAGAAGCTCTTAGAAGGTGGAAGGGTCTCCCATGCTCTTAGATAGGCAGAATAAATATCATCAAAATGGCCATTCGTCCAAAAGTAATCTAACAGATCTCTGTTAAAATACCATGGCCACTCTTCACAGATCTAGAAAAATCAGTCCTTAAATTCATATGGAACAACAAAAATAGCCAAAATATATCTCATCAATAAGAACCACGCGGGAGGCATCACGATACCTGACTTCAAACAATACTACAGAGCCATGGTAAAAACAAAAACAGCATGGTTTTCACACAAAAGCAGACACAGAGACCAATGGAGCAGAAGAATTCTTTTATAATTACCTCATAAACCCTTATAGAAACACTGAGGATGTCATGACTGTAACCATTTCACAAAGAAGGGAAGTGATTCTCAAAGAAATCCTGGACTGCTCAAAGAAAAGGCAAACTCAGGCCTTCTTGTCTTGAGTTAGTTCTTTCTACCAGACCGAAGGGTGGCTTATTGCAAGCTATTTTTCTGGGCAGAGTCGACATAACATCAGATAACCTTACAAAACAACTCTTAAGGGTAGATCGGAAAAATGCATTATAAGCGCTAACCAAGAAGAATAAGGATGATACCTCAAAGGCAGGGAAGCAGAGCCGCAGAACAGGCAAACAGCATGTACAGCTCATAACAGCCTAAAGAGGCCTTTCTAGGTAGGTTTAAATTTGAATTTTAATATTTCAAATTTACCTTAAAGAATCATTGAGCTAAACAACTACATGAATAGAAGAGTCACCAGACAGAAAGTAGTATGATCACTAGCAAAACATACAACTGCTCCCAAAGAGTTTCATCATAAAATGAGGGACCAGAAGTGACCAGTCACTGAATTCAATTTTAGCTCCATTACTGCATGATCAATCAATTTAGTACAACTGAATGCAATAATGTTCCCTTTCAAAAGGAGAGTAGTGGTGGTGTGTGTGGGTGGGGGAGTCAAGTGGGGACTATGTTTTCTAAATGCATTAACTGGACCGCAAGTTGATAAACCATAGGTGAACCCTAGGGACTTGTAGACAGTGTGATGACAGGTGATGGTTTTCTTCTCTTTCTCCTCATTCTTACTCTTCATAATTGTATTTTTTTCTGTATTTTCCTAACATGCTTTTATTATATTTGTAACACAAAATCCATTTTAAAAAAGAAAGGCTCAGATGATGAGTATATGTGGCACTAAGGACCCTCAAGATGACCTGTTCCATGTGTCTCACAAAAGCCCAGAGTCACAGAGGGGCCATTTCTACCAGGAAAGCCTGCTTGTCTCAACTCACACTTCCACACTGGCACTTAAGCTTACTACTTGAAACATTTTTAAGCTCCCTGTGTTATTTCTACTAAAATAAATATATGGAAAAATGCAAATGTCATAAAGGCAGTAGTAAATTGTTTACATGGAGAGCATTAAGTAGAACTATCAAAAGTGGTTGGTTGGGAAGGAAGTTGAGGAAGTTGGATGTTGAGCAGCAAGTGTAGTCTGTTCCTGTTGGAAGAAGTCAAGGGCTCTGGATTCTAACAGCCTGAATGCAAACCACACACTTAAGCAGAGCATTTAAACTTGTTTACAAGTGCCTGGTAAGGAATTTAACTTTGAAAGAGCTTTTGATGAAACTTGGCTTGGCTTTCTCAGGTCTAAAAGAGTGGCATCTGGGGCTTATTTACACAGATCAGGATAAGAAGCTATTTACATTTCAAATACATATTTGCTTTTGAAAGAATCAACTTCAGATGGTTTGGAGGTTTTCTTTGGAGACCTAGCAAAAAACTGAACCCTCCACCAGGAGCAATACCTTCCTCCAGTTTTCGATGTCACAATGTGTTGGTATTTCCACAGGCATCTAGTGTCTGAGGGTAATCTAGGAAACAGATATCACGGAAGGGACAGTCACACAGCCATCGGCAATTGAGAATAGTCCCACCCAAATACCAATGGTCTGAGTAAAACAAGCCAGTGACAAAAAGACAAATACTTAATAATTCCACTCTATGAACTTGACCTCTAGAGGTAGGTCAAGTTCATAGAGATCAAGAGTAGAATGGGAATGGGAAATGGGGTGGGAAGCTATTGTTTCAGGTTTCAAGACAAAAGCAGTTCTAGAGATGTAAAGTGATGGTTATACAACAATATGAATGTAATTAATATCACTGAACTGTGGACCTAAAAATAGTTAAGATGGTAAATTTTGTGTTACATTTGTTGCAATTAAAAATAATTTTAAAAGATGCAACGGTGACCCCAATTGAGATACATCAAATCCCAATTAAATCTTAAGCCAGCCAAATTTAACATCAGAGTCAAGCAACAGGCTCCCTTCTCTAACATCATTTAGCATTAACCAAAGGTAGAGTTACAGTGGTCAGCCATAATAAGGCTCAGGGCCAAGCAGTCTAAAGTCCCATGAAATATAAACAATTACAAGCTAGTACAGTTCAAATCATTGTGCAATGTATGAAGAGACTTTGTTCTGTTTGGGCTAAGAACACAGAGAACACCTCAGTGGGTTCCAAATGTGAATGTGCATAAAAATGACTTTCTAAGATGTAAACAACATATAAATAAAGTATCATACTCATTCAGGACATGTCGTCCATTCTATTCCTTCAAATTAAGACATACATTCCACCACAAATGATTCAAAGGGCTTTATCTGGCCTAAGTTTCTCAGAACATAATAGTTACTATACATGAGGAGGGAAAAACACATTAATTTTGCGTAATGGCACGCACTATCCAATTTGGTATTTGGATTCTTAGAAATCAGTAAGGAAAAATAATGTGGCTGGAGAAATATGAACATTCATTTGCCAAAGATATATAAACAGATAGATAAATGTATAGGAATGTGTTTGATTTCATTGGTAACCAAGATATGCTAATTAGCCTGGCTGATGTGATGCACACCTATAATCCCAGTACTTGGGAGGCTGAGACACAGGATCTCAGGTTTGAGGCCAGCCTCAGCAACTTAGCAAGACCATGTTTTAAAATAAAAAGTAAAATAGTTCTGTGGATGTAGCTCAGAGGTAGAATGTTCCAATACCACACACAGAAGAAGGAGGAGAAAGAAGAGGAGGAGGAGGAGGAGGAGGCTCACCTACACCATAAATTTCCTATTGGCAGAAACTAGATCTTCACTTTTTAACCTTGTTCACCATTAGGCCCAATGCCTTATCCAGAGCAATGTTCAATTCTTCCTCGGGCCCATTTTGGTGGTAACTATTGAGTGGCATTTTTCCTTTAAATAACACAAAAACAGATTCTTGTTTTCCTTCTAACTAAAAGTTCAGCAAAAACATTTTATTAACTAAAATATCTCAGTGATGGGTTACAAATGGCCCTGGGGACAGAAGTGGGAAAATTTCCTGAAACAAAACCACTTCATCCCCACTTGATCTGGGCTGAATGGCACAGGGCCCAGTTTCAGCCAGGACACCTTATGTTGCTTACGGATGGCAACGCTGTTACGTTAGGAGATCACTGGGAATCGATGTCCATCTGGATTCTGCTCAGGCCTGAGAAGCTAAGTGCTGATGGTGGGTGAGACGGTTTATGCCCAGCTCTCCTGAAGTGGAAGAAAACATCTGTGCTTGTAGAAAACAGGTGGACATCATTACCACAGTGGCTGAACAGTCATTGGATAAAAAGTAATTTCTCTCCCTTTACAGGAAGAAAGGATATGAGTCTGTCAGAGGAATGCTATTTAAATCGAGGCCTAGAAACTCGGAGACATTGCAAAATTCTCATTACTCCCAGTTCCCTACAGTCCAGGAGACTTTTTAACAATGACACATCTAGTGGCTTCAGTGCCATTTAGTTTTGAAAAATAAGTGAAATGTCCTGATGCATGTTTTCCTTTATTTAAAATGCAAGCCATTCATCAGGAGCCCTGGCTAAGCATCAGATGTCTAGTACAACCATCGGGACGGTTTAGCTCTCAGGCAGGAGGACAGCCTTCAACTACCTGAGAGGGAAAAAATGCGCGCATTCCAAAGTGCACATCAGAATGAGTCCAGATGTGCCACGAGTCTTCCATGACATCTGTTACAGCCACTCCGTTGTCACCTAATAAAGGCTCCCAGTGAGCCCCTAAGTGATGCAACTTTCTCCCAGAGCCACAGGGCAGAGGGACAGGAAGAAGGGTGGGGTCTGCAGCGAGGACTGCTGGCAAAATCTTGCCTCCCCCTGGCTCTGTCATCTAGTCCTTCCAATTCTGTCTCCTCAAGTATTCTCTTTGTCCCTGCCACCTCCCTAACCTGGATTGCTGGAGTAGCCTCCCCAAATCCCCATATCTAATCCAAAATCAACCCACTTATCCACTGCAAATCCACCTGCATACCAACCACATTTGCCTTTATGGGGAGGGAGGGAAGTATGCAGCTCATTTGACATTCTCCAATTAGTGAATGAATGAATGAATGAATGAACAAGCGAACGAGTGACAATGGAAAGATTTCCTGTAAAGTCTGAATGACTCACCACAACATCCAGTCTAGCCCACACTTCTTTTTTTTCTTTTTTTCCCACACTTCTTATTTTATAATTTATTTTTATTTTTATTTGTTTTGGGTGGGGGAGTACTGGGGATTGAACCAAGGGTGCTCTACCTCTAAGCTACAACCCCAGCCCTTTTTTGTTTGTTTATTTTGAAACAGGGTCTTGCTAGGTTGATGAGAGTCTTACTAACTTGCTGAGGCTGACAGCGAACCTGCAATCCTTCTGTCTCAGCTTCCCAAATACTGGGATTACAAGTGTGTGCCACCACACCCAACTAACCCTTCCTATTTTAAATACTTGCCCACAAGATATTAGGTTGAATCACAAGGTAGAACTCATCTCAGTGCAGCTAAACACCATTTGACCGGGACACCTGAAGTGGAACAGATTCAGGCCTTGGTAGGGGTGAGGGTCTCAGCAAAGGTGAGGGTCTTAAGCAAGCCTGGCCTCAGGAAAAAAAACGAGGGAAGAGGAGCACATGAGTAGAGCTGTCAAGGACACTGGGCTTCAGATGTGAATCTCTCATTTGTGAGTGAGATGCTGGGTGGGCTGAGCCAAACAGTGGGCAATCCCCTCCCAGGCTGCCTCAGAACAAGCTGCAGGACTTAACCTTAACTTACACACCTGAGGGAACCTGCAGTGGGATAGGAGAGTGGTGCCTGGGGCATCCTGACAGAAGCCTGTGGGCAGCCAATGTAGGCTGGGGAAGGATTCAGTTGTAGGTAGGTTTGTTCCCTGTGTTTTAGGCTGTCGTGCTTCTCAGTAGGTCTGTAAAGTGGGTGAGTTCCAGCAATACTACGGAGCACTCTGAGTTCTAGGTCGAACTCTCTAGAGCCAAGACTAGGTAAGCAGCACCAGGCTGGTTGCACAGAATTTCATTCTGCATTTCCAAGAAAAGAGCTGTTGTCATAGCAAGCCTCAGAGTTCATCAATATGTCTACAAGTCACTCACTAGCAAAGACTAGCAAACACGGTCTGAATAGTTGTGTTTGTTTGTTTGTTGCACAAGGGATTAAATCCAGAGATATTCTAGCTCCAAGCTACACCCCCAGCTCTTTTTTTAATTTTTTATTTGAAAATAGGGTCGCTAAATGGCTGAGACTGGCCTGGAACCTGCAATCCTCCTGTCTCAACCACCCAAATCCTGGGATTACAAGTGTGTGCCACCACGCCCAGCTAGGATCTGAGTTTAATCATACATGAGAAGGAAGCCCTCTGTGAGAGACAGATTTTACAGACATCACAAACACCTTAGGAAGAAGTAATATAAATAGCCACTAAGATGCAGGACCAGAACAGCTGTATACAAGAGAGGGTGGCCAGTCTGCCACCACTGCAAGTTCCTAAACTTTTACGAGAAAGTACAAATGTCTCAAGTACCACTTTTTGCAAGTGGAAAGAGGATGGATTTTTTTCCCAAAATGAAACTGCTGAGTTGGGCTGGGGATGTAGTTCAGTGGTAGAGCACTTGCCTTGCATGTTTAAGTCCCTGGGTTCAATCCCCACCACTGAAAAAAGGAAAAAAAAAAAAAAACTGGTGATGCATTTCTGCCAGATGATTTTAAGTTAGTGTGTTGTGGTTTCTGAACAACTGGCATTGATTGATCCTGATGGAACTAAATCCAAGTGTCTGTTACTGCTATTGATTGTCTAGTTGGGTGGTTGTCATTGCTTTGTTTTGTGTCATCCATGCTCCTTATGTCAGACACCATTGCATTTCTTCCAGAACCTTTGGCAACTCTACTTGTTAGGTTCTGGAAATATAATTTTGCCTGGGTTGTTCACTGAAGAGTGTGAGACTAGTGTGAGGCTATGTTGACTCTTTAGACTCTTGTTAAAAGAAAGTTTTTCAGAGAATTGGCATCAGAAATTCTGAGGCCCTGAACCAACTGTACTCACTCATTCAGTGACACAGGAGATCCAGGTGTGTACACAGGAACCAAGAAAACAGAATGAGAAACTGGGGAGAAGTGTAAATTTTTTATGCTTTTAACTCAAAAAGGTAATAGAATATGATTTTGGACCTTAATTTCTTTTGATGTAGGTCATCAATTTCTCTCAGGGCATTTTATAAGTGCAAGAGTTTAAAGTGCTTGAAATCCTTAGGTTGCCGTGGAAAGAACTAGAGTAATGCCTACTTTTAGAGGCAAATGATTTATGTTCTTTTATTATTAGAATTATTTAGTATTCACATATAATCTCACTAAAACCTTGAAATATGATGTTAAACTGCATGGCTGAACATAAGTTGGGACGAATGGAAAATGGATTCTTTACTCTAGAATTTTAGAGGGTAAAAATCCTTTTGAATGTGTTTAGTTAGCATGCATTTTAACAACTTCTGTATCTTTTGTGTCAATATCTATACTGTCTACCAGTGGTGCCAGAATGAGGAACAATGGTTGGTATTAAGGGATGGGTTGGTGAGATCAAGACAATTCTGAAGACAGTAGATTATCTTACCCAAGGGGACAGCTCTGCTCCCAGTTTACCTTGAGTTTAATGGTAAGCTCAGTGGGTAAAGACAGCACAAAGCACGGACCTTTAGAGGGAACATTTCCTCCATACTGCTATTGTTTCCTTCCAGGTGGGAGGAACTTAACTGGAGTTACACTGCTGACCTCTTGCTACTTCTCTCTGTAAGTCTCTGAGATGCAGTAACTTATGTGATCAACAAATGTGGGGGGCATGTCCAGCTCAGTCCTTTCCTCCTCTAGAAGCAAACCACCTATAGACATCGTTCATTCTCCGGGGATCCATTAAGAGGTCTTTCAGCCTCACACAAAACCAATATCTCAGTTTTAGCATTTATGAGGAATGAAGGCAATATCTTAGTTTCTTATTTGCCAAGTTGTTTGTTCAGCACTACAAGAGGGAAGAGATAGCACCACTTAGTGAGACCTCTGGCATTTCTGTTAGCACTGTGTATCTGCTAGAGCCATGCCTAGTACTGCTGTTGCTGCTGTTTGGGATGGAATAATACTTTACATTGAGAAGAGACAGAGAAAGACAGCTTCCATAGTGAACATCTGTTCCCCAGGGCAAGCAGGTCTTGCCCCAGAGCAGACACAGGTAGATGATCTGCTCACATACCTCCTGAGCTACAGGAAAAGAACCCTTGTGCCAACCCTCCACCCCCACTGGCAACAGATACAGCAATGGGGTTGCCAGGAACTATTTGACGCACACCCTCTTAAGCAGAACAAAGTATGCTCAAGGAGATAATGGAGAAAGATACTCCCAAACAAATCAAGGAACCAGCAAAGGCTGCAAGAGTTCAGCCCTATGGAAGGAAATGCCCCAGGCCTGAGGCTCAATATTCGATTCAGCAAGGGCAGAACAAGTCGCTCACAGCTGCCTTTCCCAACAGTCCTGGTGGGTGTCATGTCTTGATAACCCCATTTGCACCTCTTTCCCACCTGCTTTATTTGTTAAATTTTATTTGTATATTTAAACTACACAATATAATGTTAGAAGACGTGAACAGACAATCAAATGGTTACTATCAGTGAAGCATCCATCATCTCATAGTTACCCATTTTTCTTGTATTGACGTAAGCCATGTTATTGCTGATTCCTTCACTTTTTATTAGGTGATTCCACCTTCCTTGAAAATATGTTTCCCTCATTTTTCCAATTCCTCAAGCTTCAATAACTTAACAAATCCCATCCTAGATAATCCTACTCCATGTAGCCCATTGCCGGGGTCCAGCCCTCCAGGGAGTGGGGTCCGGGGTCCTTTGATAGGTGGAGATTGAGATGAGTTCGAGAGAATGCGCTCACACCGCATGCAGTGTTGAAGCGTATCTGTTTATTGCTTGTTAATAGCTGTTTTTTATACTATCTTTTTTTGCAGTGAGGCATATAGAACATGAATTTTTACAGTCTTTTTTCCTAAAGGTTGAGTAGGTACATCTTTAACTAGAAAAGTCATTTCCCATGGTATTTGATGGAATTAAGAAAACAGTAAAGGTTACAAAATACAATACGTATATAAAGATGCTTTTAGTACAAAGCAGTGTTAAAGGCTAACAATGAATAGTCTCTATTCATTAGTTTAAATCTTTACTATTTGCTTAGCTCTTTTAAGCAGTGTTTTTATCTTTTTCTCAGGTAGTTAAAGAGTTAATGTGTCTAGTGAAGTTCCAAGGAGACAAGAGGGAAATGGGCAGACTATCTGTCTTAAAACCTTCTTTACTCATAGATAAAATAGTAGACCTAAGTCTCTTTGGCTTATTTATTTTGTTTCTATACCTGTGTGCTGAGAGGGAACATAAGGCTGGTTAGTAACTAAGCTTGTAAAGCCCATTTCCTGACTAATGTTTGTATGTGGTTAATGAATTTCTTATGAGTTGTTTTGAGGCACTGCTTTTTCAGCTAATATTGAGGAATCATAATCCGTTTGTCCACTATCTGTTTCTAAGAAATTTTCCTTTACAATTAATGTGAAAGCAAAACCCAAAGCACCCCAAATTTCCAGAATATAACATAATGCAAAGTGGGATATGCCATGCATTCCTTCTTTTGGAATCATCTGCCTTGCAGGACTCCAGCAGACCGAACCTTGCTCAAGATCCAGCTATTAAGGAGCTGTGGCAGCCCATCTCTATGCTATCATTTATATGAATAGAGATGTTTATGTGGTTTTCTTATTTTCCCATCATGTCCAGTTTCTTAGCAACTGAACTATTAATATTTATTTTTAATACCCCTCTCTTTGTAGCACCCAATACAGTGTATACATGTTGAATGAAACTGATAAACTACTTTTTTAAAAAGTAAAGACTTTTCTCTGCATATCTCTAACATCTGGAAAATGTTGAAAGCTTTCCTTTCTATTTTAACAGAATAATATTTTCAGAATACAAATGTTTGGACTACAAAAGGCAAAACTTCTTAGGTGTATATTCTTTCTTCCAATATGTATAAATTATGTGTGGGAAATCAAAGGAATTATATATCTTTATGAATTGAGCCTCAGAAAATGTCTACTGAAAATATATAATAAGCCTATGTACTATATTCTAAGCACTGGAGATTCAAAGAAGAAAATAAGAGTCTGGCTCTAATGGAGATAACCTTCAAGATGATCTCAAAGGTATGTCTCCAAATCATTTCATAAGAATCACCAGCAGTAATTTGTTAAACACTCACTGCCAGGTGACAGGACCCACTGAATCAGAACCTCCTGGAGTGGACCCAACAATTAATCAATCAATTTGTGTGTGTGTGTGTGTGTGTGTGTGTGTGTGTGTGTGTGTGTGTGTGGTATTGGGAATTGAACCCAGGGGCATTCTACCTCTGAGCTACACCCCCAGCCCTATTTTATTTTGAAACAAAGTCAAACTAAGTTACTTAGGGCCTGCTAAGTTGCTGAGTCTGGCCACAAAACTTTGATTCTCCTATCTCAGCCTCCCAAGTACTGGGAGTATGGCATGTGCTACCATGCCCAGCCAATAATCTCTTATTTAATGGTTATTAATTAATCTTTTATTTAGTGGTTCTGAGGCATACTGAGAACCATTGCTGAGGAAGAATTCAGAGACAAGTCAGTTCTGTGAACATCTGATTAAGGGCACTAATGTACAAGGAAGAGCACATGGTCTGGGCTACTCTTTGGAGAAAGTAGAGAAATTACTCTAGAGAATGATGTCGAGGCAGAGGCCAAAGATGAAGAGGAAATCTAATGATAAAAGTAAGAAGGCAATCCCAAAAAGCATTGGGGTTTTATTTTTCATTTGTATTTGCAATGGTTCTTACTCAAAATAGAGTCACCCAACAGGATGTTGTATGGTAGTGATTGTAGTGGTTGTTTTTAATACCTGCTAGCTGGATGACAGTTTCATTTAATTCTCACAACAGCCTTCAAGACAAGCAGAGTTAATATGTTTAAACATGGGTGGAGGGAGGACTGGGGGTTGAATCCAGGAGTATTCTATCTCCAAGCTATATCCCCAGCCTTGTTATATTTTTTATTTCAAAACAGGGTCTCACTAAGTTGCAGAGGTCTTCACCTTGCTGAGGCTGGCTGTAAACCTATGATCCTCCTGTTATCAGCCTCCCAAATACTGAGATTACAAGTGTGTGCCACCATACATGGCTTGTTTAGACCTGTTATATAGATCAAGTAACTAAGATAAATAATTTAGTCATGTCATGTTCTTGAAAAATATCAAAGCCAGGACCAGAAGAACTAAATGTCTGCATCCTAATGCTGGTAGCTTTTATCTTACCATTAATGCTATTTCTTAAAGAATTTATAACAACTTTAATATATATTAGACCACACAATTTCCCCCCGGTAGCTACAGATTAAGGAAGGGTTTACACATACTAGATTACCCCAAGTACAAAAGTTCCACAGATCTGTGAAAATCTTTAAACCTTGTTAAAATAAGACCTAAAATTATCACTAACAGATTCATTCATGAGACATTGCCCTTAGTTTCCAAGTATGTGTTTATTTTTAGATGAAAGCCATGGTTAAATTGGGAAACACCAGCTGGAGAAAACATTTTAAATTATTGTTATGATTCAAGTTAAGAATGCAAAGATAAAAGAAAAGGCCACCATGACTGAATACTGTGACATGACATGATGTCATATGAATAGTAGTCAAGTACTAGTAAATTTTTAAAAGGAAAATGTTTAACTACTCATAGAATTAGTTCTAGTTTTGGAATCATTCGTTGGAATTAAGACAGAGCCTTCATTTTTTATGACTTAATTCTGACAAATGAATATTGTAGAAGACATATCCAGGTCTGTCTTTCAAAGAGCATTGGTGTTTGCTTCAGGTGTGAATATTTTTAATACTCACTTGTATCAGTTAAGTCATCTTTAAGATATACAAAAGGTGGGGGAAGAAAGCAGAATAAAGTATATAATTTTTGCTTTTAACTTAAGAAACCAAAAACTTTGGCTCCATTGACTCAATCAATGAGGAATTTATTATCTCACATAGTAAAAAGTAAAAATACAAAATAGTTCCAGGACTGATTGATTTTGCAGCTCATGGATACTGTTAAAGGATCAAGTTTTTTCTTTTTCTTTTATTTTTTCTCAGCTGTCTTCAGCAAACTCACTTTATCCTCAAGCAAATGGCAGCACATTTTGTACACGTCACCTCTTCATGGCAATGTCCAAGGACAAACTGTTTCTTCTCACATGTCTCTTCGTCCGTGGGCTAAAACTTTCCCAGGGCCATGCTTGTTGACTTCCCCTCTTAACTCATTGGGCAGAATTGTGTCAGAAGCCCATGTCTACCCCATTCACTGGCAAGAGGTAAGGGGTCTTTGACTACCAGTGATTGCCCTACACTGGTAATTTCCAGAAAGACTATAACCACCCACCCCCAACATGCCCTCCTGTACTTCACCTCACCCCTGACTCTGCATACGTGGGGCATCTAGAAATGTTTGGAAGTATTTTTAGCTGTCATGGTGATGGGCAATAAATTTGGAATTTAGACAATGAAGACCAAAGATGTCCTCAAATGCATGAAACAGCCCCACAAAACACAGAACCTAATGCCTAAAAAATCCCCTACACACACACACACACACACACACACACACACACACACACACACACTTTGAGAATTGTCAGCATCATCCTCTGGGATTGGAAATAGGACCTTCCTCCCCTGTGGCACATACCTATGGATGGTGGTTCTGAAATGAAATCACGGTTCTGCCAGGTAGGCAGCACCATCAAGGCCTGCCATGGTGTGTCTTTCTGGTACCAGTTTCTTTAGCCCACAGTGATTAAGCAACCCTAAAGAAAATCTTGCTTTGGGGAACCAATTTCCATTCCTCCTCCCCTATTCCTAGACCCATATTTTAAAGTGAATTTTAGCAAATCTTTTCACTCCAAATCCAAAATATGCTGCTAATTTGTTTCATTTTAATGAACTAGGATTTTAAAGTAGAACTGAAATTTTTAGCTATTTAAAAAGAGAGGGGGATCACCGCAAGATACCCATTTGTGATCCCAGCTTCTCCAGCTGAGGCAGGAAGAAGCTTGTCCAGCATGTGTAGGGTCTTGGGTTCCATTCCCAGTCCCACAAAGGAGGGGAGAGGAACTTAGAATGTCTTATTCATATTTTACTGATATTTAAGCAACTTTCCCTATTATGACAAATAAGTAACTGGTAATATGTTTAGAAAATCCTTCACAAATCAAATCCAAATTTGTTCTAATATTCTGCCTAACACAGACTTTGGGAATGCACTTAAAAATCTTCTGATTCACATGCAGTTCCAACTGTCCATCCTTGACTGCCTTCAGTAAATTTTGGCTTCTCTGGTCAATTTTCCTCCTTCTACAATCTTCTTCAATTACTTTCTTTAGTGTTTTATAGTTTTCATTGTAGAGGTCCTTTACCTCCTGGTTAGAATTATCCCTAGGTATTTTATTGTTTTTGAGGTCACTGTGAATGGACTTGTTTTCTGGATTTCTTTTTCACAGACCTAGAAAAATCAGTCCTAAATTTCATATGGAGATAGAAAAGACCAAGAATAGTCAAAGAAATTCTCAGCAATAAGAACCATGCAAGAAGCATCACAATTCCTGAATTGAAATTATACTACAGAGCTATGGTAATAAAAACAGCATGGTATTGGCACAAAAACAGGCACATAGATTAATGTAACAATAGAAGATACAGAGACAAATCCACACACTTATAGCCAATTGATTGTGTGTTGGGGGGGGGGTGTGCTGGGGATTGAACCCAGGGCCATTCTACCTCCAAGCTATACCCCACAGCCCTATTTTTTATTCTTTATCTTGAAACAGGTTCTCACTAAGTTTCCAAGGGCCTCATTAAGTAGCTGAGACTGGCCATGAACCTGAGATCCTCCTGTCTCAGCCTCCCAAGTACTGGGATTACAAGTGTGCACCACCATGCCCAGCTTTAGCCAATTGATTTTTGACAAAGGTGCCAAACATATATGTTGGAGAAAAGACAGCCTTTTCAACAAATGGTATTTGGAAAACTGGTTATCCATTTACAGAAAAATAAAATTAAATCCTTACTTTTCACCCTGCACAAGAGTCAACTGGAGATGGACCAAAGACCTGGAAATTAGACCAGAGGCTTTGAAATTACTAGAAGAGAGCATAGGTCCAATACTCCAACATATAGGCACAGGTAGAAACTTCCTCAATAAGACCTCCACAGCTAAGAAATTAAAAGAATAAATTGGATGAAATTAAATTTAAAAGTTTCTATTCCTTAAAGGAAACCATCAAAATCTAAAGAGAAAGCCTACAGAATAAGAGAAGATCTTTGCCAGCTATTCCTCTGATAAAAGGCTAATATCTAGAATATACAAAGTACTTAAAAGATGTAACACCAAAAAAAATCCAATCAAGAATAGGCAATTGAACTAAATAGATATATCCACAAAAGAAGAAATACAATTTGCTAGTAAATACATGAAAAAAAATGTTCAACATCATTAGCAATCAGGGAGATGCAAATCAAAACTACACTGAGATTCCATCTAACCCCAATCAGAATGATAATCATCAAGAAGTCAAACAACAATAAATGCTGGTGAAGATGTAGGGAAATAGGAACTCTTCTACACTGTTGGTGGAATTGAAATTTAGTTCAGCATCTATGAAAATCAATGTGGAGATTCCTCAGAAAATTGGTAATGGATCTATCATATGATCCAGCTATACCACTCCTGGGTATCATTCCAAAAGGACTGAAACCAGAATATTACAGTAATATATGCATATGCATATCCATGTTTACAGCAGCACAATTCACAATAGTCATATTATGGAACCTGCCCAGGTGTCCATCAACAGGTGAATGGACTACAAAATTATGGGAGATACAATGGAACTCTACTCAGCAATCAAGAGAAAAAAAATTATGTCATTTGCAGGAAAATGGATCTGGAAAACATTATGTGAAGTGAGATTAGCCAGTCATACAAAGTGAAAGGTCATATGTTTTCTCTCACATGCAGAAGCCAGGGGGTAATTGGGACACCAGAGGGACTTCAAATAATGGAGGAGAAACTTCACTAGAGCCAGGGAGGTGGTCTAAGGGAAGGTGGGGTGGCGGTGGGGGTAGAGAGGAAGGATCAATGAAGAAATTACTACCATGGGCATTACGTACATATGTGAGGAAACCAATGTGAATCTCAATACACTGTACGGGGAAGGGAGGAAGAGTAGAGGGAGTTGGGGGAAAACCCACCAGGTGCTGTGTGCAAGTATGCCATCATCACTATGAACTCCATTATGATGTAAAACTATAACACACCAAAAGTATTAAAAATAAAATGCACAAATGTAAAAAATAATAAACAATAAAATGCACAGATGAGAAAGTAAAAATAAAAGCTTTTCATATAGCAAGTTAATTAATCATTACTCAAAAACAAGTGTGAAAGTGACAATAATGCAAAAAATCAAATTTATTAGAAAATCTTCAAGATTTATAATTTGGGTTTTCAAGCACAAGAAAAACAAAGTGTTTATCCAGATCATATGGTGGATCCATTCCCAGTTTTCTAATGAATCTCCACACTGATCTCCAAAGCAGCTGAGCTAGTTTGCAGTCCCATCAATAGTGTGGAAGAGTTTCAGATTCCCCACATCCTCACCAAGATTTATTGTTATTTGACTTGATGACTGCCATTCTGATTGGGGTTAGATGGAATCTCAGTGTAGTTTTGATTTGCATCTCCCTAATTGCTAATGATGTTAAACATTTTTTCATGTATCTATTGGCCATTTGTATCTCTTATTTTGTGAAGTGTCTAAATTCAGTGGCCCATTTCTTGATTGGGTTATTTGTTTTTCTAGTGTAAAGTCTTTTAAGTGTGGGAAGCAAAAAGATTTATATAAAAAGCAAAAAGACATGAGGAGCTAAGATGGCTGCTTTGGGCAATCAAAATTCAGCCAGTTCCCGTAAGTGCCTGTTGTTCAACCCTGAGAGTAGTAAAGTTGTAACTTCCCTAAAATCAAGTGCTTCAAGGTTCATGACCCCACGCCTTTGTTTTCCCCCATTTAGATAAGATGTGAATAACAAGTGCTTCTCCAAAACCTGATTGATGCTAGCCATCTGGGTTTTGAGGTCTGTGAGGGTACTCAAGGTCAGCCCTCAGTATTTATATCACAAAGGTTGCTCAATAAAGCTGAACATTGTTTCCCCTTGCAAGGTGTGTGTCTGTGTGAGTGTGTGGTGTGGCGCCGTATTGTTTTTGTCTTATTTTCAGCTCCCAGTCGATCAGCAGAAAAAGAAACTGAGGCAGCAGCTGGTCTGCTGCATTTTGGAGGTCCCACCAAGATTTGAACTCAGATCCGGATCGCTGGATTCAAAGTCCACCCAGATCTGCAGGATCTTGAGGTACTGAGGAGCCACTCATATGGGAGTGAATTGGGGGAGCTGGTAAGCACGATACCAGTGATCATTATGCGTAAGGTAACCCAGGATTAAGTGTTAAGGGGACTGGGAAAAGGAAGGTAACCCAGGATTAAGTGTTAAGGGGACTGGGAAAAGGAAGGTAATCCAGGATTAAGTGTTAAGGGGACTTCGAAAGGGAAGTTAACCCAGGATTTGACTGTTCTTTTAAAGCACCAGGACAGTGGGCTTAGAGCCGGTACTATAAGAAACCTTGTAAACCCAGTGGAAGAATATAGCCCTTGGTTTCCATAAGGAGGATCTCTTACCCTGAGAGATTAGAACCAAGTGAAGGAAGATTTAGAGGCAGCTCTAAGGAAACAGGGCTCTGCTAATTTTCCAATTTGGGGATTTTCCATATGAAGATTAGTAAATGATTGCCTAAAAGGCACTCATCAAAGAACTAGAAAAAAATTGAGAACTTAAAGCAACTCTACAGGAGGTAGTGATATAGAAGAATTGGAACAGGACAAAAAGGGTATCATTCAGTAAATTAATAAATTACAATTACAAATAGAGACTACTAACAAATTCAGTAAAGGTGCCAAAAGGATAACAAAACAATTAGATGACAGTCTGGCCCGACCTTAGGCACCATCCAGGCACAAAACAGGCTCTTCTGGTAAACAATTATATTGTAAATGGAGATCTTGGGAGCCTAAGGAAGTAGAAAACCCCGTAGGAGTGCAGTTCAGGTCTGTGGTTTTCCCTGTAATTGAAGATAGCAATCGGCAAAGGTAGTATGTTTTGATATCCACAAAAGAGATAAAAATGTAGAAGGATGCAGTCTCTGCCTATGGGCCTCATTCTCCGTTTGTTCTTGCCCTTATGCAACAGTATGATACTCAAAATTTAGCAACTATGGATTGGAAAATGTTGACAAGGGCTATACTGTCTGGAGGAGATTATATACTTTGGAGGTCAGAATTTCAGGAACGAGCAATTTAAACAGCAAGGATAAATGCTCAAGCTGGACAACCCCAGAGAGGTGTAGACATGCTGACAGGAGAGGGACAATACGATAGCTTACCAGCACGGGTTAATTATGGCCCTGGAGTGTATGCTCGGATGGCTGCTACAGCAAAGAGGGCTTAGTCCACTTTGCGTGGTGAAGGTGCTGGGGAGCTGCTTACTGGAGTGGTTCAAGGACCCTCTGAGGGACTTGCAAATTTTGTGGCCAGACTAATGGAGTTGGCTGAGGGACTCTTTCCTAGTATAGATGAGGCTATGCCTTTGATAGGGCAACTTGCCCATGAGAATGCTAATAAATGGTGCAAAGAGGAACTAAGACCTCATAAGGGCAAATCTCTTAATGAATATATTAAAATTTGCAAAGATGTGGACTCTAATACTATTATGGGCAACATTATGGTGGCTGCTCTCGAGGAAGGCCTCGGTTTTTCCTAAAGATCTAAAAGATATTTTCTATGTAGTAAAAAGGGCCACATTAAAAACGTTACCCGGAGTTAAATAACCGGCCTTCCCCAGGAGTATGTCCAAAGTGTAAAAGAGGGAAACATTGGGCTATTGTGTGTAGATCAAAAAGTTACAACTGAAGGGGTGCCTATTGTCCATCAGGGAAATGGATTGAGGGGCCCGCCCCGATCAAACCGACCTACGGGGGGGGGAGGGAGGCAGACTCCATCCCACCAGGGGGTCAGATTTATCCCCCAGGGACACATCTATCAGTCAACCAACTATACAAAGCAACCCCAGGGAGTGCAGGATTGGACCTCCGTGCCTCCTCCAGAGCAATTTTAACTTCTGCTATGGGACCCCAAGCCATTGGGACAGGAGTCTATGGCCCGCTACCCCCTGAAACCATAGGCTTAATCTTGGGGAGAAGCAATGTTACCCTAAAAGGGGTACAAATAATTCCCGGAATAGTGGATTCTGATTTCACCATGGAAATAAAAATTGTGGTCAGCTGCCAGTCAGAAATTGCTATCATCCCTCAAGGGGAAAGAATAGCTCAACTAATTTTGCTACCTAAATTAAATACTTCTAATAAAATTTTGTTTGATAAAAGAGAAGGCAGTTTGGGATCTACAGGCAAAACAGTATTTTGGACAGCATTGATGGATAAAAGACCTGAGTTAGATTTAAAAATCGAGGGCAAAACTTTTCAAGGTATTTTAGACACTGGAGCAGCTGTTTCTGTAATTGCTCACAGGTTTTGGCCCCGGGGGTGGCCTATTACCACTTCAGATTCATCACTTACTGGAATAGGAGGAGTTAGTACCCCCCCCCCTCAAAGTTCAAAAATTTTAGCATGCGGAGATTCCTCTGGAAAACGGGGACTTGTTCGACCATTTGTAGTAGATGGCCTACCGGTAATTTGTGGGGACATGACATTCTAACAGCCATGGGGGCTGCTATCACCACTGATGTTACCCTTCAAGTTATGAATAAACAAGGATATGTCCCAGAAAAAGGACTGGAACCAAAATTGAAAGGGGACCCACAGCCCGTTCAAGTTCCTCAACCATTAGCTAGGGCTGATGCTGATAAAAGAGGGTTGGGATATTTTCCCTAGGGGTCATTGCAGTAAGAACCACATGACAGGTATCAATGGGTCTGTCTCCCTCAAGGCATGGCCAATAGCCCCACCTTATGTCAAAATTAGATAGCAGAAGCTATCAAGCCGGTCAGAGAAAGGTTCCCATTTGTTAAAATTATTCATTATATGGGTGATATTTTATTAGCAGCTCAGACTGATAACCTAGTGTTACAAACTTTTGACTTTTTGCAAAAATTTTTTTTTAGAGTTACAAAACTTAATTATTTATATGTATTTGGGTTATATCCTACAGCAGGTGGGAGTCTACCCTCGAAGGTTAGAAATTCAAGTTCACAGTTAAAAACATTAAATGATTTTCAAAAGCTTATGGGGGACATAAATTGGATTAGGCCTTCGCTGCGTTTGTCTACCCAATTTTGTTCTTTCTGGGAATATCCTTAGGTCCTTTTTAAGACTGTCAAGTTGCAGAAGGCTCCTTTCTGTGTTTGTAATGAGCCTACTTGCCTAATATAGGGACTTGAAAGTTATGTGAAACGGGTGTAATAATATCTCCACCTGTGATTTTGGGTAGGACCTTTGTTTTAGGTAGCCATTTATTGACTTCAACTTTTTACCAAGAAAAGTTTGTCTCAAGGGAAAAGCAGTTTCTAGCAGCCTTGTTCAAAGAATGTTAGATTATAGTCTCTTCAAAGGCAAGTATAGAAGTTATATGTATGCGGGTGACTTTAGTCATCTGTCACATTGTCTAAGGCATTCATTTACTTTATGAGTTGAAAAAGAGAATTAAGATGAGGAAGTCACAGCTTTGTAGCTTTGAGCTTTTGTAGTGGTGACTATGATTGGAGAGAAGGAGGGAAGAAAATAGTAACTTAAGCCTCTGCCTAAGAATTTTAACAGACCAGGAGACTTGTTTGTTTGTTGTCAGTTCAAAGTGGCTATAGTCATGTGGCTCTCCTCTGCTGATAGAGTGCAGTAAAGATGCAAAGAAAAGGGTTTTTCCCCAAGGCTTCTTTGCTAAGCTGCAAAACCAATTTTTTGTATTGTTTGTCTTTTATATAATGTATGAGTGTGTATGCGTGTATGTAGAATGTAGGGGCTAAGGAGGAGCACCCGGAAAACTGCAGATTGAGAATTCAAGGATATCCAAGTTGCTTCGTTTAACACACGGAAACCCTAAAAGTGCACAAATTACAACATATGGGTAATTCCGTTTTTATCCCTGAGGCCTCACCCCTTGAATGCATATTAATTGGAAATATCTTAAATGAGTAGACTACGGAGATTCAATGCCTGGCAAGTTAAAAGATATGTGTTTGCTGTCTACTTTTGTGTATGTCTGTATCCATAAATGTATGGTCTGTCTATTGTCTACATGGTACCAAAATTAAGAGCGCTCATTAAATTTAAAATGGATCCAAATACCTTTTAGTTCACGTGACTTAAATCTTTAGCAAATAAGCTTTTTATTTTGCTTTTTAAAATAAGAGATATTATTAAAGGTTAACAGATATTTCTTTCAGGTTAAATGATTAAGAGTACATGTCTGTCGCTATTTGATATTAAAGATTACAATGCTTATTATTTATTTTAGAATACTTTATTAAAATAATAAGTTAAAATACTGACTATTAAAATGGGTAAACTATGTAAAAATAAGTAAGCTTATCTTTACAGGTAAATTAAATGCTAAACAACAATTACAATGCATTAAGTATTCTTGGTTTAACATCAACAAAACGGGATGTGTTTGAATCTTATAACTGTATTCTTTAGATGTAAAAAACAATTTAGTATTACAGTCTTTTGGATGTTAATTAAATATGAGTCACTAGGGGTCGAAGTTCTAGTATATGCTACTTTAAGACTGAAAAATTCTTAACCTATGTTTCAACAAACAAGTATTAAAAACATCAAGTGTTTTTATCCTAATGCTAAATAACAGGCTGGAATTTAACTTGTTTGTATTCCAACAGGTATTTTTGGTCCTTTGCCACCAAAAACTTTTAGTCTTCCTGGAACTTTGACTGCTGGTAACCATCAGGCGGATCAATTAACTAATTTAAGTAATATGATTTTGTTTCCTTCCAAAGGTTTTAAAGCTGCTACCCGTTTACATAATAAATTTCATGTCAATGCTAATACTTTTCAGCATTATTGTAATATCTCTCCAAAAACAAGCCAGGTCTTTAGTGACATCCTACATACAACAGTAAAGGATTTACTAATGTTTGTGAATCTTTTGTTACAGAAATACCTTATAATCCTCAAGGTCAGGCTGTTGTAGAACGAGCTAATAAAACTCTTAAAATTTATCTTGAAAAAATAAAAAGGGGGAATTAGGCCCTCTGACTTCTGAGTCTCTTCGCAATCTATTGGCTTTAACTTTATTTACTTTAAAATTTTTTAATTTTGGATTCTCAAGGTAAATTTGCAGCTGACAGACATTTTTCTCACAATTTTGCCTCCAAAGCAATGGTCATGTGGAAAAACTTGGAAACTAATCAATGGGAAGGACCTGACCCTGTAATTACCCAGGTTCGGGGTTCTATTTGTTTTTCCTAGGAATAATGTGACACCTCAATGGTTTCCTGCTCATGCTGTGCGGCCTGTGAATTCAAAGCAGTGCTGAGACCAGTTGGAGTCTGATTTCTCTCAACTTCGATAGCACAGGATGCCTGAACTTTGAAAATCACCTTCCTGATGCAGCTGATTCCAAGGACAACAGCTGAAGTATACTGGACCTAAATTCCTGACCCACCCTTTTGCTACACCCTGCTATGTGGGAAGAAAAACAAATTATGGTGACTGTAAATAATTCTCGTCTTCTCGGACTTCCAGCTATAGACTCTTCCCAAATCCCAGAAGCTGTTCCTATCAACCACACTGGGATAGGTCTGGGTACACCTATTTGTTTCTCAGCAAATGCTATTGTACAGGGATGTCTAACCCTGACACACCAAATACTTTAATTTTCCCTATTTTAATTGCTTGCTTACTCCCTGTGTTCCTAAGGTTCCAACCAACACACAGGTGATGATAGTAAAACAGCCCCCTTTTGTGTTTATGCCTGTTAATTTGTCTAAACCTTGGTATAGTGATAAAAAATTACAGGTTTTGCAAGAAATTTAGTCAAGCCTTAAGCCGTACTCGTAGATTTGTTGGCTTACTTATTGCTGGAGTTGCTGCCTTAATTGCTCTCATAGCTACTGCTAAAAATGTAACATAAACTTTGGGAAATCAAAAAGGAATAGATACTAAAATAGAAATATGTATAAAAGCATTGTTAGGTATAGTAGAATATTTAGGAGATTAGAACATGAAATCAAAGAATTAAGACTAAGAGCCAGGATACAATGTCATGCCGCTTATAAGTTGATTTGTGTAACTGCTAAAATTTATAATGAAAGTCAATATAATTGGCTTGGTGTTAAAAATCATCTTTTAGGAGTATGGCATGATACTAATATGTCTTTAGACCTGTTAGCCTTGCACAGTGAAATCACTGCACTAAAAGATGCTCCAGAATTGTCTTTTGATTTGGCAAAAATGATTGATGATTTTTTAACTAATATTCAAAATGCTATGCCAAAGCTCCCAGCATTTAACTGACTGGAGCAAATACCCACTATCCTCCTTGTGGCCATTACCATCACCATAATTTTAAGGCTTATTTTCTGGGCCCGAAAGCAAGAGCATAATTCTAGGATGGCCAAGCAAGCACTGGCCTCCTTGGCTGATAGAAACGAGCCGGCTCAGATATGGGTAAATATGATCAACCCATAATAGAGGACCTCCATGACGGGCAACTAGGAATTACTGTCAGTAGCCAACTAAGACAGGAACTTGATCAACCAGTCAAGTGTCCAGGGACGGGGAAGGCACTGGAGTGTTCCTTGACCTAAGACAGAGGCCTCTTTAAAAAAGAAAAAGAGAGGATTTGTGGGAAGCAAAAAGATTTATATAAAAAGCAAAAAGACATGAGGAGCTAAGATGGCTGCTTTGGGCAATCAAAATTCAGCCAGTTCCTGTAAGTGCCTATGTTCAACCCTGAGGGCAGTGAACTTGTAACTTCCCTAAAATCAAGTGCTTCAAGGTTCATGACCCACACCTTTGTTTTCCCCCATTTAGATAAGATGTGAATAACAAATGCTTCTCCAAAACCTGATTGATGCTGCGCCATCTGGGTTTTGGGGTCTGTGAGGGTACTCAAGGTCAGCCCTCAGTATTTATATCACAAAGGTTGCTCAATAAAGCTGAACATTGTTTCCCCTTGCAAGGTGCATGTCTGTGGTGTGGCGCCGTATTGTTTTTGTCTTATTTTCAGCTCCCAGTCGATCGGCAGAAAAAGAAACTGAGGCAGCAGCTGGCCTGCTGCATTTAAGTTCTTTGTATATTCTAGATATTAAGCCTCTATCAGAGGGATAGCTGGTAAAGATCTTCTTCCATTCTGTAGGCTTTCTCTTTAGACTCTTGATGGTTTCTTTTGATGTGTAGAAACTTTTTAGTTTAATGCTATCCCACTTATTAATTCTTGTTTTAATTTCCTGAGCGTTGGGGGTCTTGCTGAGGAAGATTCTATCTGTGCCTATATGTTGGAGTGTTGAACCTTCTATTCTGTTCCACTGGTCTATGTGCCTATTTTTGTACCAGTATCATGCTATTTTAATTACTCGATAGTATAATTTGAAGTCAAGAATTGTGATAGCTACTGCATGGTTCTTATTGCTGAGAATTTCTTTGGCTCTTCTGAGTCTTTTGTTTCTCCATATAAATTTTGTGGCTGATATTTCTAGGTCAATGAAGAATAACATTAGTATTTTGATAGGGATTGTTGTTGAAGAGGCTATCTTTTTTCTAATGTATGTTTTTGGCTCCTTTGCCAAAAATCAGCTGACAATAAATGTGTGGGTTTGTCTTCTATTCTGCTCCATTGGTCTATGTGCCTGTTTTTGTGCCAATACCATGCTGTTTTTGTTACTGTGGCTTTGTAGTATTAAGTCAGGTATTGTGATGCCTCCTGCATGGTTCTTGTTGCTAAGAACTACTTTGGCTATTCTGGGCTTTTTATTTTTCCAAATGAATTTAAGGACTAATTTTTCTATGTCTGTGAGAAGTGACTTTGGTAATGTAATGGGTATCACATTGAATCTATAGCTCACTTTTAGAAGAATGGCCATTTTGATATTTATTCTGCTTATCCAAGAGCATGGAAGATCTTTCCATCTTCTAAGGTCTTTTATTTCTTTTCTCAACTTTTTATAGTTTTCCTTATAGAGGTCTTTTACCTCCTTGGTTAGGTTTATCCCTAGATATTTTATTTTTCAGGGTGCTTTTGTGAGTGGAATTTTCTGGATTTCTTTTTCAGCAGATTTATGGTTGGCATACAGGAAAGCTTCTGATTTTTTTAA
The DNA here is from genome assembly GCA_004027655.1 of Graphiurus murinus. Classification (NCBI taxonomy): domain Eukaryota; kingdom Metazoa; phylum Chordata; class Mammalia; order Rodentia; family Gliridae; genus Graphiurus; species Graphiurus murinus. The sequence goes on from PVLC010011066.1 coordinate 32,209, forward strand.
GATTGATTTAGTATCCAGACACTTTGCTGAATTTGTTGATCAGTTCTGTAAGCCTTTTGGTTGAGTTTGTTGGGTCTTCTAAGTATAGTATCATGTCATCTGCAAAAAGGGATAGTTTTAGTTCTTCCTTCCCTATTTTTACCCCTTTGATTTCCTTCTCATGCCTTATTGCTCTGGCTATGTTGAACAGAAGTACTATGTTGAACAGAAGAGGTGATAATGGATATCCTTGTCTTGTTCCTGTTTTTAGTGGGAACTCTTACAGTTTTTCCCCATTTAATATGATGTTGGCTGTTGGCCTATTATATATTGCCTTTATGATGTTGATGTATGTTCCTTCTATTCTGATTCTCTATAGTGCTTTTAGCATGAATGGGTGTTGGATTTTATCAAATGCTTTTTAAGCATCTATTAAAATGATCATGTGATTTTTGTCTTTGATTCTGTTTATGTGGTGAATTACTTGGATTGTTTTCCATATGTTGAACCAGCCTTGCATCCCTGGGATGAACCTGACTTGGTCATGGTATATAATTTTATTGATTTGGTTTTGAATGAGCATTGCTAGTATTTTATTTAGCAGTTTTGTGTCCAAGTTTATCAATGATATAGGCCTATGGTTTTCTTTTCTTGAGCTGTCTTTATTTGGATTTGGTATTAGTGTGATGTTGGCTTCATAAAATGTGTTTGGGATAGTCCTGTTTCTTTCTATTTTGTGGAATAAATTGACAAGTATTGGGATTAGCTCTTCTTTTTTTTTTTTTTCTTTTTTGCGGTACTGGGAATTGAACTCAGGGGCATTCTACCTCCGAACTACACCCCCAGCCCTATTTTTTATTCTTTATTTTGAAACAGGGTCTCACTAAGTTGCGGAGTGCCTCACTAGGTAGCTGAGGCTGACCGCGAACCCGGATCCTCCAGTCTCAGCCTCCCAAATGCTGGGATTACAAGCATGCACCACCACGCCCGGCGGGATTAGCTCTTCTATAAAGGTTTGGAAAACCATCTGGCCCTGGACTTTTGTTTGATAGTAAGCACCTTATTGCTGCTTCTATCTCTTTGCTTGCTATTGGTTGGTTTAAGTTTCCTATATCTTCTTGACTCAATTTAGGAAGATTATATGTATCTAGAAATTTGTCAATTTCTTCTAGATTTTCCATTTTATTGGAATATAGTGTTTCAAAGTAGTTTCTGATGATCCTCTGGATTTCCACACTGTCAGTTGTAATATCTCCTTTTTCATCTCTTATTTTGGTAATTTGGGTTGATTCTCTTTTTCTTTGGGTTAAGTTGGCTAATTGTTTATCTATCTTGTTTATTTTTTTCAAGAAACCAGCTTTTGGTTTTGTTGATTTTCTGTATTTTTTTATTCTCTACTTCATTAATTTCTGTTCTGATTTTAATAATTTCCTATCTTCTAATGGCTTTGGAGTTAGACTGTTCTTGTTTTTCAAGGGCTTTGAGATGTGTCATTGGGTTTTTTATTTGATTTTTTTTTTTGTCGTTTGGTTTTTTATTTATACTCAGTGGTATAAATTTTCTTCTTACTACTGCCTTCAAGGTGTCCCAGAAATTTTGATATGTTGTGTCTCTGGTTTTCTTTGTTTCTAGGATTTTTTTAAATTTCTCCCCTTACTTCTATGACCCATTCCTCATTTAGCAGTGTGATGTTCAGTCTCCATGTGTTCACATGGTTACTCTGGGTCTTCCTAGAGTTGGTTTCTAGTTTCATTCCATTTTGATCTGAAAATATGCAGGGAATTATGTTACATTTTTAAATCTGCTGGTGCTCGCTTTGTGGCCCAGAATATGGTCTATTTTGGAGAAGGTTCCATGGGCAGCTGAGAAAAATGTGAATTCAGCTGTAGTTGGGTAAAATATTCTGGCTTATAATATTTTAGGTCTGAGGCATCTTTTATCTAGAAGATTGGTCTAGTAATGTGATAGGAGTATTAAAGTCTCCCAGTATTATTGTATTGGGATCTATGTGTGACTTTATATCACAAATAGTTTGTTTTATGAAAGTGGCTGCACCTATGTTTGGGGCATAAATGTTGACTATTGTTATTTCCTCTTGCTGCATTTTTCCTTTTACTAGTACAAAATGACCTGCTTTGTCTCTTTTGATAAGCTTAGGCTTGAAATCTAATTTGTCTGACATCATAGTTGTTACTCCTACTTTATAGTCTCACATCGTAATGTAATTCACAGTAATGGTGACATACATGCACACATTTTTCAGCAAGTCAAGGTTTTAAAAGAGAGTGCTTGGACTTAAAACATACAGGGTTCAGGTGCTGGAGTTCTAGGTCATCAGATGATTTCTGTGGGGAACCTATGGGGAAATTGGGATACAAAAGGGACTCCAGACAATGAGGAGAAATCCTAGTGGAGTGATGGAGGGGGTCTAATGAAGGGAAGTAGGTGGATTCTGGCTTTTAATTTATTTTGCTACCTTGTGTCTTTTTATTGGGGAGTTGAGACTATTTATATTCAGTGTGATTATGGAGAGATGATATCTTTTTTTTTTTTTTCAGTACTGGGGATTGAACTCAGGGGCATTCTACCTCCGAGCTATACCCCCAGCCCTATTTTTTATTCTTTATTTTGAAACTGGGTCTCACTAAGTTGTGGAGGGCCTCACTAGGTAGCTGAGGCTGGCCTCGAACCCAGATCCTCCGGTCTCCACCTCCCAAATGCTGGGATTACAAGCATGTGCCACCACGCCCGGCATGAGAGATGATTTCTAATTCCTAACATTTTGAGTTTTAACTTCTGTTTGAGGTATTGTTTGTTCTTCTTTGCTTAGTTGTTTGCTTCCTGGAAATTATTGTTTCTCTGGTTCTGATGTTTATTTGTTAGTTCTTTGTAGTTAATCTCTGAGTATTTTCTTTACTGATGGTTTGGAAGACACAAATTCTTTCAGTTTTTGTTTGTCATAGAAGGTTTTATTTCCCCATCAATTTTGAGAGAGAGTTTTGCTAGGTAGTGGAATTTTTGCTGCAAGTTATTTTCTTGCAGTTTGGAATATGCTGCTCCAGCCCCTCCTGGCTTTCATGACTTGATTTGGGCGGTCTGGAGTGATTCTAATTGGTTTGCCTCTAAATATCACTTGGCCTTTTATTTTTGTTGCCTTTAAGATTCTCTCCTTGGCCTCTATATTAGTCAATTTGATTATTATGTGACATGGTAAACCTTTTCTTTGATCTTGTCTAGAGGGGGTTCTATATGTTTCCTGTACCTTTGTGTCAACTTCTCTATGTTTGGAAGCTTTTCTGATATTACCTGTTTGAAAAGATGGTTCATTCTATTAGTTTCAACTTCTAATCCCTCTTCTATGACTATTATTCTTAGGTTAGCTCTTTTAAAATTGGCCCAGATCTCATGAATGTCCAAATCATGCTGTGACTTTTTTTTCTAAATTATGTACTATACATTCATTTTTTCATTGGTCATCTTCTAAGAGTGATATTCTATTTTCCATGTGGTCTAATCTACTATTTATAGTTTGTATTGCTGCCTTCCCTTCAATTATTGCATCTTTCACATCCTTTACTTCCTTCAAGGTTTCTCTTTGATTCCTGTGCAGGGTATCAGATTCTCTGTTTATTTGTTCCTTTATTTCTTTCCAACTGTCTCTGCATTCTTTTTGGAAGTCTTGTATCATTTCTACTATTAAAGATCTGAATTGTTCTTCTGGTAATCTCTGCAATTCTGTGTTGGTTAGTTCTATTATTGTTGGATTGTGGTAGCTCGTTGTTTCTTTGCTATTTTTCCTTCCCATGATTTCTGTGTTCTTAAGTTTGTATCTTTGCTGCTTTTGCTAGCTTTCTTTCAATGAATAGGTTTCTTATTTCTATTTTCCCTCTGTGAATAGTATCTTGTACTGAGTTGAAATTACTCTAGTGCTCTTTCTGCCATCTGCAGTGATGCCATTGATGGGTTTCAGGTGTTGACTTCTAGGGTCCGTTTGTTGCTTCTTTTATGGGGATTTGTCTCAGAGGTGTAAGTAGAACAGCTTGTGCCCTCTGCATTTTTAGTCTTGATGTGGGATGTGTTGAGCTCTTTCTTCTATCAACTGAGGTGAGTTTATCCTTGGTGTCTTGACAGTCCTTTCTGGTGTTCACCTCTCTGATCCAATCTCTGCAGTAGGAATTTAGAGGTGTCCACTAAAGGGCAGGTTGTGTTGTGTTCAGTGGTGAAGGTTGGGTGAAGGGGGAGAAGCCGCAGTGATGGGTGCACGAATAGGGTAAAGTAGAAGATATGATCCAGTAGAATAAGAGTTTGAGTGTGTGAAGGTGATATATGGTAGAGATTAGAGATAGTGGATATGTCGGGATTCTAGTAATCAATGAAGAGTATTTAGGTGTAGTGGTATGAACTGGTCTTGATATAAGGCAGAGAAAAAAGGAAAAAGGAAAGAAAAAAGTGTTGAAGAGAAGAATATAGATAGGAGAGGGGGGGAAGAATTGAGTGCTGCTCTGGCTCTGGAGGGAGAAGTAAGCTGGGGTGTCCCCACAGCAAGCTTAAGCTGGTCATCTCAGGTGCTCTGGTCACTGTCAATCATGTGGAGATATGCCACCTAATTAGGGTGTGGAGTTCTGTAGTCTCTTACTCCACATCTGGCTTACTCCACATCTGGTCACTGGGTATGTAGGAGTTGTTAGATGCCTCAGTGCTAGTAGACCCCTCTCCGCGGGTGGCTCAATGGCAGCTGATTCACTGTGGTGTGCATGGGCTCCTTTCCTCTCCCTGGTCTGCTTTTTGCTTTCTGGGTTTTGTTCAGCTCCATTTCAATTTTCATTACTTTGTTCACTTTTTTGCTGGTTTTTTTTTTTTTTTTTTTATCAAGAAGCTGCTTTTACAGCCGTTTTGATTCGAGTTTTATAGTGCCTGAGATGAAGTGTTTCTCTCAGTAATCATCTTGTGGAAGTCCTCCAATGTTATTACTGAAATATGGTTTTTGTTTCCTGTCATTTTGTGTTCTATATTCTGTTTGATATAGTATTGTTTCTCCTTTGCTTAGTTGGCCACTTGGTATTCACCTCTTCTCTAGTTTTGGAATTTGCTTTTTTCTTCTTTATGATTTATTTCTTTAAGTATTTTCTCTAGTGCTGGCTTGGTAGTCGTGAATTTTTTAAGATTCTGCTTATCTTGGAGTGTTTTTATTTCTCCAACAATTTTGAATGATATCTTTGCTGAATATATAACAGTCTTGGTTGCAAATTGTTTTCTTCCAAGGTATGGAGTACATCATACCAGTCCCTCTTGGCATTCAGGACTTGGGTCGTGAAATTTGGAGTGATTTTTATTGTTTTGTCCCTGAATGTCACCCATTCTTTTGTTCTCACTACTTTTAAGACCTCTTCAATCCCTTTTATCTGTTAAGTTTGGACATTTCATATTGTACCATATTCTTTTGATTTATAGGTTGTGTTGTTGTAATGTCTTTTATATACTGTGACTGTGCTTTTGGTTTTGAATGAACTGTCTTCCAAGAGTGATACCTTTTCCATGTGGTCTAACCTTCCAGAGTTGGTTTCTATTGCTGTCTTCAATTCATTTATTGACTCCTTCATTTCATCCAGAGCCCCTTTCTGGTTCTTTCTTAAAGCTTCAATTTCCTTTTTCATTTCCTGTACGCTTTCTTTGAGGCCTTTCATCCTACTGAAGATCAAAATTCAGAGTTCTCCATCTTGCATTTCTTTCAGATCAGTATTGGTGATCTCCATTGTTGTTGAGTTGTGGGAGTTTATTATTTCCTCATTATTCCTTGTTGCATGTGCTATCTTAAAAAGGATATCTCATTTGAGAAACAGCAATGAAAGATTTACATTTCTATATAGCATATATGGAAACATTTGGTCTAAAAGTAGTTTTTAGTTTTGACTTATTTTACTATAGAATTTCTTATAATTGAAATATGTATAGTTATGCTATTTCTTGCTTTTTCCATATAAAAAGTAGGGAAACTGTACAAATTATATGGGTAATAGAATTTGAATTAAAATGCACTCCAGGCGAAAAATTTATTTAACCTGTATGCAGTAGTAATTTCATTTCCAAAGTTCCAATCATTTGGAATAATTCATAATATTTCCAGCTCTGATATCATTCACAAGCTCTGGGAACTAAAACAACCAAATATAAATTTGACAAAGAATATTTCCTAGAACTTTAAAAACACATATTCCATATAATAAAAAGAGACACCATTGGTAAAGAATGAGATCAATTCAAGAGATGAATCATATGAATTTTATATAACTTTAAAGGAATGAGACAACATATTATTTCATTTAAGAAACAAATGATTTCTTCTTTAATGTTTATGATATAACTCATTTCTTCATTTTGAAAGTGCATACTGGTTAGTACCCTAAACTATATAGAAACTGACAAGTATGTTATGCAAACTGTGCTCTTTTAAAAACATTTAGAGAATATAAAACTTGAAACATATGTACTTGTTTGCCTGGATAAGAGCATATACATCTCTCTTCTTTCCTTAGTATATGGGATTGGAAGGCACATTATTTTCCTCTGGAAGAAATGTGGTTTAATATAAGAGAACTGCAACCATGTCTAAAGCAAAACCTTAAAAGGTAAGTATTCAATACCAGGCATGGTGGTGCATGTCTATAATCCTAGTACTTGGGAGACTGAGACAGGAGGATCGCAGGTTTAAGGATGGTGTGTAGTGGTTTAGCAAGACACTGTTTCAGAGGTAGAATGCCCCTGGGTTCAATCCCCAGGCATACACACACACACACACACACACACACAAAAGTAACTATTCTATTTCTAGTGTATTGGTGGCTAATCTTTTCATTTTGGTTGAATAACTCTTCTAGTCTCTGTTGTAATATTAAGCAATCTACATGACTGAAGATAAGGCCATCTCTATAGGCATTAGTTCATTGGCCTCTTGAATCATCTTTCTAATTTCACAATTTTGTACAAGGCAAAACAAACATCTAAGACTCAGCTGAAGGGCAAGAGGAATCACAAGAAGCATGAGAGGGGCAGACCCACTGCCTTGGAGAATCTTTTATAGACAATTGTATATTCCCCTCCCCCATGAAAAGTTCACTGCCTTGATGAATGTTGACCCAATCACTCTCCTTCACCACATCAATATTACTCATTAATGCGTTTTATGGCACATTTTGTCCTAGATAATATTCCTGCAAGTGTAACTCTCTGAAAGAACCCCTCACTAAGCCACACTACCTCCTTAGGATATCTCCTGCCACTTGACTGGCCAAATAGTATTATTTGGACATTGTATGTATGTATGTATGTATGTATATATGTATGTGTGTGGTGCTGGGATTGAATCCAGGGGTATTCTACCTCCTGGGTACATGCCCAGCTGAATTTTATATTTTATTTGGAAGCCAGGTCTTTCTAAGTATCTGAGAGCCTCCCTAAATTGCTGAGGTTGGCTTTGAACCTGTGATCCTCCTGTCTCAGCTTCCCTATACTGGAATTATAGGCAAGCACCACCACACCCAACTTATTTGGACATTTCTGTCCTCATATGGAATGCAAAATTCTTCTTTATTCATACCTGATCAAATTCTGAGTATAATGCACAACATAGATACCTTATCTCTCCTCATATATTCAGTCACAGCAATCTTAGTGGAAATTAAGACTATTCCTGTCACATTAGCATTACCTGAAAAATCCGAATATCTACCCTTTCATCTAAGCAGATGCGTATTGACTGGGATGAGTGGAAGGAAGAAAGGACAATAGAGACAATGGATGAGGCAAGTCCAAATTAAGTTCACAGAGAGGATGATGAAAAGCATTTGAACCAGGATAGAAACGTAAACATCAAATGACTACACAGTACAAGATTCAAAAAAACACATAGACTAAATCAGAGCTCTCTGGAGCACCCTCAGTTGGACTGTTAGAGGCCATGGCAGCTAGTTCACATCAGTTCTGCATTCCACGTGTTGCCACTCATGTGGATCATATACAGGTTCTCCCAGACCCAGACGTGCAGGTGTCTTTACTTAGCTAGAATTCACCATAAAGAACTTGTTTGGTATTCTGATATTATCCATTCTCCTCACATTTCTTGCATATGAAAATCAACTTTCTATGACTGTTATTCCAACTAGCTAAGATTCTTGCTTCCCAGATTCATTGTTGGAAACTGTAAGGTTAGTCTCTTTTCCTTCAGGAAATTGCTCCAAAACAACTAGAGGAACAAGAAAAAGAAAGCTAAGCTCTATTTGTAATAAAATTCAGAGGCATTTATAATCCCCAAATATAATACATGAGGATGGATTGCCAAATGCACTAAAGGTCAAACAGAGGTGTAGGAAGACACCCAGGGAGAAAGTACTCGGCTAAAGATCTTAAACAAAGCTATCTAAGCACAGGTCTCCAAGGCTGGTAGGAAGACCTATGGGAGTGGGTAGGTTGGATCAAGGAGGAACAGGGAAGTTACATACCCAAAATAACTGAAATCCAGTACTCAAATATATTTATATGCCCACAATCATAGCAATATCACACACAAAACCCAAAAGGTGGACGCCATCCAAGTGTTTGACGATGGAAAAATGGGTAAACAAAATATGATATATGCATCCAATTAAATTTTATTCTGCCTTAAAAAGTAAGGAAATTCTGACATATGAATGAACCTTGAAGCCATTATTCTAAGTGAAATAAGCCAGTCACAAAGGGACAAATACTTTATAATTCCACTTCTAGTTACCTAGAGACAGAGTAGAATGGTGGTGGCCAGGGACAATGGGGAGAGGAGAATGGGAGTTGTTTAATAGGTATGGCGTTTCCATTCAGGGAGATAAAGAAAGTTCTGGAGAAAGATAGTGGTGATGGTCCCACAACAATGTGAGTGCACTTAATGCCAGTAAACTTTACATTTTAAAAATGTCTAAGATTTAAAATGTGTAAAAAATATAATATGTAAAAATTACATATAATGTTAATTTTTACCACAATAAAATAGTGATTAGTTATGCCTGATGGAAAGTTTATTAAATTACCCTAACTTAAGTAAAAGGAAAATATGTCATAAGGCAGAAGAGTCCACCAACGCCAAGGGTTACAAGTGGTCCTATGGAATGGACCATAAAAGGCAGTAACTAGACAATGAAGAGAACCAGGAAATCCTATTTCTCATCTTTGCCACTGCCTAGCATCTGCCTCATTCTTCTCTCACTGAGGTCCTGCTTCTGTTTGGGAGAGCAGCAAACTGTCTAGAATGTCTTGATCTCAGAGCTAAAGTGGAGAAGGGACATATCAGCCCACATTGTCCAGTCAACTGTGAGAGAGAGAGACATGTTGTGTGAACTGGCCCCTCCCACAGTACTCATAGGGGATTACAGGAGCAAGGGATTACAGGGTAATTATAGGGGCAAGGGATGAGAAGTTAATGGAGAAGGGAAAATCAGAAACTACACAGATGGTCACCACCATCCCACACACAAACAGCTTTTCACACTTTTAAAATCTCTCTTTTTCTCCTACTGCCACCCATTTCTCCAAAGTTCTCAGACTGTCCAAGCTCACTGGTTCACCTTTATATCTTAGCAAAAAGGCTCTGTATTGGGAAGGAATTTACCTGTCCCAAAGGAGATACCTGTCCCTTTCACCAAGAGTTCTGCTCCACTTTCTAAAACTCAAAAGAATTCATTTGACTCTTAAGTTCATACACAGTCTTTCTTGTGTGATTCTGTTTGCATTTTCAAAGAACTCTCTAGATATAATACTTTATTTATCTTTGCCATTGACAAAGAGTTTAGGGCAAAAACTTTTCTTCACCCCACAAATTATATCATGTAGTAGTTGTGACATTGGCAAGTAAATTTGGGCCAGTTGTGGTGTTTGACAGACAATTCATAAGAGTAATTGAGTAACTCAGATAATAAGGCCAAAAATTTATAAACTTAAAATTTTATATATGTTACATATAATTTTCATTATAATACCAATGATTGTACTATATAAATTCCTTTACCATAATGAAAGAATAAGACTTTAAAGTGGTAAAAAAAACATGCATTATTAAATTAACTTAAAAAATGGTTTCCATAGAAAAAGAAACTAAAACAATACAAATTGCATAGAGAAAAGAGTTTGAGCAAATCAAAACCAGATGATAAATGTTGAATACTAAAGAAAGAATGGCACACAGATGGTTCAAGAGCAGAACAGAATCGGCAAAACAAAATTCAGGAACACAGACACCAAGTTTGTACTGCTCCCAATTTTTCAGGAAATCCAATGATTGGAAGGATGTTTGTTCTGAATTGAAAGACAGCAAGTTAGGATTCTGATACAAGTCTGTTATGAAGAATGTGGGCTCTGGAGTCATAGTGTTGGATTAAAAACTCACTTCTGCCTCTTAAACTATGTAGTGTTGGGAAATAACTCAATAGCTCTATGCTCATCTTTACAAAGAAAATAATAGTACTTATTCCATTTTGTCATCAGTTGGATTAAAAAATAAGAAATGCAGAGCAGTTATAAGTACAAATAATATTTCAATAAATGTTAGCTTTATCATCTGACAATAATATTGAGCCAAATGTGGGGAATGACATGCCAGGCCACAATTTTCTTGAATGACACTGGAGTAATTTTTATTATCCAATTCTAGATTTTGCAGTAGATTGCTTTCCCAAATGAAATATATATCTTCCATGTATGCAACCACAACAGAACCTAAGAGATTGTGGACAAATTCTGCAAGATCTAATCTTGGTCAACAGAGTCCCTGGAAGCCAGGTGCATGCTGCCAGGTGGTCAGGTGAGGCATGGTTGGGAGCACTTGCTCCGGGACCAGACTGCCAAGGTTGAGTCCTGTCTCCACCTACTATCATGGATACATATTTACCCTCCTTTTGTCAGCATCTTCATCTGTAAAAGTGCACTTATAAGGCATTTGGAAGGATTGCTGGCACAAAATGTGATGAGCTTAAAACAATGCAGGACATGTAGTCAATCAATGTTAGCCTCTGCCACAAGTGACACGTGGTGGCATGCAGAGCTGCCACATGGAGAAGACGGGATGGGTGTTATGGACAAACCCCTGACTATGCTACATGATGATTTTCTTTTCTCACTGGCACACATAGGGTCAATAATCTGTGATTACTAAGCAATTGTCATCAATACCTTGGTATCGCTTTCCCAGGAAAGAAGCTTCACCAAAGAGGACAAAATGGAGTACCCAACGTTTCCTGATCAGTGCTCCTTTATTTGAAATTGATATGGCCTGCTTCTTTCCTACTTAATTAGTGATAGACCGACTTTTCTCTTTATTGTATTTAATGAAGGAAGGGGGTAGGGATTTGATTTCATCCTGGTCCAACATGTCTTTCCCAAAGAGGCAATAAAAGAATAAAAGGAGTCGCACCCATACACACACACACACCTCTGAAGGACTCACTTGGCTGTGGGATGCAGGAAGTTATTCTATGTCTGCCCCTTCAACCAATAAGCCGCACAGCCCAGGTACTTTGAAGGAACCCCATTTTGAACACAGAGCTTCTAGCTGTAAAATTCATAGCTAATATCAAGAACCTGTAGAAACTTTTTTTGACTGTTCTCTGCCTCTTGCTAGCTTAAAATTTTTGTCTGGTCGCAGAGCAGGACCAGACATTGCTATTTGGGGCAGTGTCAAAAACAACTTAGAAAACCTGAGTTTTAACCCCTGCCCCAACTTTAATCCTATGACTTATAAACATCACTTCTCTGAACTTGTTTTTAGTTTCTCACCTGAAAAAGGTTAGGCAAAGGAGTTATATCTAAGTTGTTAATAAATATAGATGAATGCCTTACTTTACCTTCTCATCCCAGTAACTGAGAGGTTTGAAAGAACTTTGTCAAGAGTGGAATCCTCAGTAGCATTTTGTGTGAGAAGCAGTCCCCACAGACACCTCCTTATAGTATCCTATTCTGGGCATCTGAGAGAAATCCACTACCCATTAAGGTGGCAAAAAGCCTGGCGTGGTGGTACATGCCTGTAATCCTAGTACTTAGGAGACTGAGACAGGAGCATCATAGTTTCAAAGCCAGCCTCAGCAACTTAGCAAGACCCTGTTTTCAAATTTTAAAAAATAAAAATAAAAGGAATGGGGTATAGTTCAGAGGTAGAATGCCCCTGGGTTCAATCCAAGTGCCAAAAAATAAAAGGTGGCAATGTACAAAAGCTCTCATGGGAAGGGAGAGCTGGGCCTTATTACCCTAGCTTTAATTTACTAAAGACTTTTTTATTAAGTGCTCCAACAGATGTGTTCATGTATGTTCCTATCAGTCTATACCTCAGTATGATATATAATTACAATGCACCAAGTAAAAGTATATTAAAAAGATTTTTTATTAATGCATTATGGTATAATAGTGGGATTCCTTATTATACACCTGAATATGCACATAATATAATTTGTTATATTTCACTTCCTAGTACCTCCCCTTTCCCTTCTCTCTTTAGCTTTTGACCCTCACATTCAAATTTCTGCTTTCAGTGTCTCGTCAATTAATGCTTCCACTTCCACTCTGGCCTCACCTGGAAGCATGGCTCTCACTTTACAATCTATTCTTCTTTAAATTTCCCTCTGTCAGCATTCTCACTGTAATCCAAAACACCTGACCACCACAACTCAGAGAAAGGAAGATTCATTTGCTCACGGTTATTGGAATTTCAGGGGTCAGTCCACGTTAGGCCAGGTGAAGTCTGCAGCTCAGGGCGTGGCAGTGAGAAGCAGAGAGAGAAGAATACAAGGGCTGGGCTCTCACACCACCAGACCAGAAGCAAGAGTCTGAGCAAGGGGAGGAGGGACTATATACAACCCCCAAGGCCACACCCCAGAGATCCCTCCTCGGCAGCCAAACCCCGCCTCCAATATGGCCACTTAGTCTAGGTGAGGTCTAGGGGAACATTCTAAACCCAAACCTTTATACCTTCAGTACAATTGAAACAGGGAAAAAACTTTCAGAAGTTAATAATACCTAGGAGGAAAAAAAAATGGGCAGCTAGATCATATGGTTTAGGTGGTATAACTCATTTTCAGCCTCCTTCTTTTACCATCTTTCATCTGTACAGTAGAGGCCATCTGAAACTCCTCCAACCTCGGAACATATGTCTAAATAGTCAATGAAAGACCTGCATTCCCTCTCCCACCTCCTGATTTCTAGTTTCCTAAGGACCCACAGCTTCCCGAGATTACAACTCAGGAATGATTGCTCCTTTAAGGGAGATGCAGCCCCCACCCCAGGACCTTCCCTCCTTCACCAGGACAATCCACAAATGAGTATTCACTTGAAGAAAGGGAAGAAGAGAGCAGGTGGGGCCCAGTGGAGTAGAGGTCCCTTCCTTGTAGTGTCAAAGCCCCAAATAAACTTCCCTATTAGAAAATTTCTAGGTCATCCCCCAAATGAGACGGTTTCCCAGATTCTCACATAACATTTTTATACAGATAAGCTAGTTCATAATGAACAAGAACCATGGAGATCTGGTGCGGTACAACAAAACAGTCCTTGAGACACTCAAGGGGCAACCACACTTCACTAATAAGCATCCATTTTGCCATCTTTTCAATTACATTTATTCTTCTCCAGCTGTGAGTATAAAGCAAAAAGCATTGGGGGGAAAATATTTCAATCGCAAAGCAAAAGTAGGTGGAAAAAGATAGTAATAAATACTTGTTAGATGATTAATCAAGACTCTTTGATTCTATTAGAAGATTAAAATTCCACAGATTCTAGGTCAGATTTTACTTGCCATAACTTACTCCCTAACCAAAACAGGCTAGAGGGATGATAGTAGAATTTGGCAATACTACCTCTTTCTAAACTGTCCAAAGTTAATAATCTCTTTGGTTCTAAACATCAGGATTTACTTTCATAAAGTCAAAAAGCAACTTCCACTCTGGGAATGTTTTTTACTCTAAGAATAACAAATTAGTATGCACAAATTGCATGCAAAGATAAAAATGCACCCTAAAAAGTGATATGATAATAGGAATAAGCAGACTATTTTAATAACCTGATTATCTGTTTGCACAAAAATGAGAAAAACCCTCAGATCTCATTTCATGTTTGGTAGACAACAGCAATTGTTTAAATTGGCAACAGTGTGTGTATGGGGGGGGGGTTCCTTCTTTTCTTAGTCCTCTTTTGCCTCCTAGTGGCAGCATATTTTCATATACTACAAAATGATTGCCATTAGGAATATTTGGTGCTTGTATTTCCACCATTAGTGTACCTCTATTGTATTTTATGCCTGCTATAAGCCATGAGGTCAACTTAATAAATACATTTGACTTCATGATCATTTTGGTACTGATTGTGTACTAACTTACAGAAATTTTAACTAAAATATTTTCCCTGGAAATTTTCAAGAGAAATATTCTGGTGGAAACAATATTCATGTGATGGTTTAAAGGTTAGGAAAGCATGAAAGGTTTGGAAAGTTCTCTCAGAACTCAAGATATACATTACCATATTAATGATAAATCTACAGCAATGACACTTTTTGTGATTTTTCTAAACTTTGTCATTAAGCAAGGTTTTGTCTATTTTTACATTACACCTGCTATTTTCCTGTTACCTGCACCTTTGGAAGTTTTGGCACATAGGCCTTGTTCCCAACACCATCTTTTTTCTCCTTATCATGACTAGGAATTTCCTTCTTTGTGATTTGTTTTCCTTTGTCACACCTGCTGTTCCCCTTTTATCAACTTAGACTGCTCCATTTGAAGACTTTATCTCAGATTGGCAAGGTGATGTTCCCTCCCTCAGATTCCAGTGAAGGACCCAAATCAATCTTTGAAATATCGACTCAGCAGTAAAAGAAACATTGTCACCTACAGCAACATGGATGTTCTTAAGGGCATTTTGCCCAATGGGAAAAAATTCCAAAGGTTTCATACCATATGATTGCATTTATACAACATTCTCAAAATGGCAACAATTCTCTAGCTGAAACACAGATAAGTAGTTACCAGGAATCAGAAAGCAGGGAGAGGGTGTGAATGAGAAATTCCTTGGTGGTGAGATAAGTCTGTATCTTGATTAGTTGGTCAAATAAATCTGTACAGGTGATTAAACTGTCCTAGGATGATAAAAATATATAAATAAATGTATGTAAAAGTATCCAAAGACTAAGCAAAGTCTGTAGATTAGTTAACTGTATCATACCAATCAATGTCCTGTCTTTAAAAATACACTACAGTTGTTTAAGGCATCACCATTAGGGGATGCTGGTAAGAAGAAACCAGAACCTCTGTGTGCTATTTTAAATGTTTTGTAAGTCTATAATTATTTTTAAATTTAAAAAACTATAATGATGAGTATATAATAGGAATTCCTTTGAGTTTTCCTACCTCAATGAGTTTAATTTCCCTTAAATTACAAAAGAACAAAAACAGGAGCAGAGATTATATAAGAATAATTATGGGATATGTTGCTATTCTCTACATTGGCAGATTACTCAATAGTCACAGTATCTATTGCTTTTCTCTACTAGGGATAGAATGAGATAAAACAAGCTTGACCCCAAACACTATCCTTGATACACACACACACACACATGAACACACACACTCTTCACTTCCTCTATTGCTATTCATGAATCTTGCACTTATTCTTGTATAAGGGTTCCTATTTCCCCACATCACTGCCACATTTATTATTGTTCATACTCTTTTTTAAAATTTTTTATTGTAGTAATTCGTGCAATATAGCATACATCTTTGTTAAGTACAAGTTGTTAACAACATATTTGCACACAATTCTCATTTGACCCCTTCCCCAATTCTCACCCCATTCCCTCCCCCTCAGGTTCAGTTCAGTGAGTGACCTTGATATAATTGTGTAAGTACATCATGTGCCTTAGGGTGTCCCTCTGCCCCATGCATCCACTACAATTAAATCAACTTCTTTGCTTATCGAGGATCTCTCCTTTTCATCTGGAGACCCTCCTATGCCCCATCTTCTCCCTAGCATCCACATATTAGGGAGAACATATGCTTCTTAACTCTTTGTGACTGACTAATCTCATTTAACATAATGTTTTCCAGTTGCATCCATTTCCCTGCAAAGAACATGATTTT
>PVLC010011067.1:0-48328 GCA_004027655.1 Graphiurus murinus
TGGAGTCTAGATAAATAATTGATAAAGATTTTGTAGGTAAATTTCCTAAATTTTTTTCAAGGCCATGATTTTATGAGTACTTTCCCAATAAATATTATTTCCAATAAATCCATGACCACAGACAAGAGCTAACTCTGGAATAGAAGCAGTAATTGACCTGATTCATGTAAAAATAATATTCCTTCAAATACAGAGATTCAGGAAAAAATGGAAAAGCACAAGAAAATAGTGAACTTTTAATATTTGCATACTTGTATATTTGCCACAGTTGACTATCATATTACTGTATGTAAAAGATTAGCTTAAAACTTCTACTTGAACTGATATTCCAGTATGAAGAATTATGGATGAAATCCTGGTTGGTCTTTGGCTAAATAATAGCCTGCATTACCCAGATTTTCCAATGTAGGGAATTGTATAGCTAGCGTTGTTTTGTGTTGCTAAATTTAAGTACCTTAATTTGACAAACTATATGTACACATATAATTTGTCAATATATATATTCTATTGGTTTTACCTCTATGGAGATCCCTGATTGATGTACAAAGTCATACTTATTCCATGAGAGTGGGCAGCGCATAGAGGAGGACACCATGCCCTCCTATCATCTTCCTCTCATCACCTCCCTTCACTTACATTCTCAGTCAAAACACCCCGAGGGACTCGATGCACACTTTCTCTAAAATTTATCCCATAAACTCCTCTAACATATACATATGTAGATCCCAGGAGTAGACATAACCTTGTGAAATGTATATTTTGCAAAAATCATTGTCCTAATTTCTGACTACTTTCCTATGACACATTCTTAGAAGTGGAACTCTTGAGTCAGAAGCTGTGTTGTTAAAGACTTTTCATTTATAGTGGCAAATTGCTTTCCTCAAGTATATCATTACTAGGCTTGCACTGATAATGAATATTCATATTTCATATATTGTAGTTTTTCTAATTAGCATTTCTTTGATTGTTAGCCAAGTGAAACATATTTTATAAGTTTGTTAGGCATTTTTAATTTCCTTTTATTAGAATTGTCTTTTCAAGTATTGTATTCATTCTTTTTTTTGGTGGGAGAGTAGGGATTAAGAACATTATCCCTTTATCCTTCATATAATTTGAAAATATTTTTCTCATTTTGCTGTTTGCTTTTACACTTTTGTGAATTATTTGTAGAAAATTTGGGTACAGAAAATCACATAGAAAGAAATAAAAATTACCCAAATATCCCAGAGATGGTTATTGTCAACATTTTGCAACAGATTTCTCCAGTCTTTTGTTATAAATTTAGATTTTGTCTAGATTTAGATTTGTACACATATAAATACTTTGTGTTTGGGAAAATAGACTGATATTTCACATTCTGTTTATATACAATTTTTAATTTTTACTGAATGATAAGTAACATACTACAATATTATTAAAATTATTTTATGGCATGTTTTAGTTAACTAATTTCCTATTGCAGATTTGGTTGTTTGTTGCCAATTTTTTACCATAGTATATAAGATTAATATGCTACTGAATCTCTCCATATATTATCAAAATAAAATTAAAGAATTGAAATTTCTTATAAAAATGGAGCATATTTTATAGCTTCTGATACATATCACCATTTTTCTCAAAAATAATTTATCCTCTTATAGTTGCATAAGAAAATTCTAATTTCTCTATACTTCATATATACTCTCTATATGATACCAACAAACTTGGTATTACTACATGGTACCATCGGAAAATAATTTGGCAGCCTGGCATGGTGGCCCATGCCTGAAATCTTAGTACATGGGAGGTGGGAGGCTGAGAGAGGAGGATAGCAGGTTTGTGGCCAGCCTCAGCAACTTAGCAAGGCCTTCCCCAGCTTAGTGAGACCCTGTTTAAAAATAAAAAATAAAATAGGGATATGGGTGTAGCTCAGAGGTAGAATGTTTTTGGATTCAATCACCAAGTATCACAATAATAAATAAATAAGGAAGGAAGGAAGGAAGGAAGGAAGGAAGGAAGGAAGGAAGGAAGGAAGGAAAGAAAGAAAGAAAGAAAGAAAGAAAGAAAGAAAGAAAGGGGAGAGAGAAGAGAAAAAGAAAAAAGAAAGTGAAAAGAAAATGATTTGGGTTATATTAAAGTGAACATTTCTGATTAAAATCATCTCTGGTATTTTATTATTTCCTTGATATTCCTTTATTTCATTGACTACTAATTACTGAGTATCACCATGGACTGGCACTATACCCAGTTTCAAGAAAACAGTAATAACTCTTCCCTTTCCTGAATCATTATCTCCATTTTTTTAGGTTAAAAAAATCTTAATATGGGCTTGTATTAGTCAGGGTTCACTAGAGTAATAGAATTCAGAAGATACATATATGGTAAAAAGGGATTTATTAAATCAGTTTAGACTGAAGCTGTGTAGTCCCAGGTGGCCACCTGCATGCAAAGAGCTTGCTCCTTTTTTCCTAGGTCCTGAGCCTATCACAACAGTGCTGTCCACATTCAGGACAGGACTTTCCCTTGAGTCCGCCATTACATAAATCAATCATCTCATCAGCACACCCGGCATCTCATAATCTGAAGCGTTTCATAATCCAGTCAAGTTGCCAGTCCAGATTAAATATCACAGAGATTTTTCTCCCAAGTCCCCAAGTATCTCAAAAATATAACTCTCCTATGTATCAATTATAGTCAGGACATTCTAACCAGTTTCTGTTCTGATATCACCACTGCTCCAAAGACAGTTCCAAATGAGCAGCTGCTTTTGTCTTTTTTCTGATATACTTCTGATTTTTGTTGAAATCAGTGTAATGCAGAGGGTATGGATGAGCCACTGGAACAATGTACCTCTGGGAAAATATGAAAGTAAAAACTAAAAGTTGAAGCAGTTGTGGAAAGAGGGTGGATTTAGAATGCAAAACACCTTCATTCTTACACTTGCTGTGTATCCTCTAGTAAATTACCCAGTTGTCTCTTTTGTATAGTACAGCTTATAACACTTATCTCATAGAATAAAGTTCTAGAAGAGTACCAGTCACTAGGTACAGCAAAAGACCTTTGGTTTGTTTCAGCCAAAATGTGTTTGCCACTGGTCTATCCCTTTTTAACAACCTTATCTAAAGTTTCTGCCCTTTGTTGTTGATGGCATCCCAGGCTTCCCACAGCCCTGGACATACAGATCTCCACTTCTCCAGACAATGCCTATGTTATGAACCTGGCTTCACCCTGCCCTTGTACAAACTCTGACCTCATTGGACTGTTTTCTATATTGCTAACTACTCTTTAGGACAACTGTGAGCTCTTGAAGGACAGAAAATGTTCTGCATTTTATCAGCCTTTGCATCCTTCATGCTCACCTAGCAGTTTCTGACACAGTAGGTCTCTAATGATTTAGCTGTTGAGGATTTTTCATCTAAACTTGGATATTAAGGGCTCATGTCTTAAATTTCAAGAATATATTTTTTTGAGTTTCACTATCCTTTTAAAAATTTCTTCACCCAAAGATATCCTAGAAAGTTTAAATACTGAATGTAAATGGCCCTGCCTTTGAGAGGTCCTTGCTGGTCCCTGATGGAACATGTCACTTGTTTCTAAACTTCCTCCCTTTCAGGGTTTTGCCATTTTTTTTCTATCTTCTCCTGTGCTACACTCTGAACTCTTGTCTTTGGATTTTTAATGTCCAACATAGCAAGGAAAAATGCTCAATAATCATTTGCCTGAATAAAATGCAGAGGGAGGCTAGGCTTAATCTTCCATATGGCCTTAAATTTCAGTTTATGTAAAGGAGAAGCCACTTTAAAGTGGATTTTGAGGGCAGTCAGGAAAAGGCGCAACATTTAATAACAGAGTGAGGAGGGTGAGGAAATGAGACAGATTTTGATTGGTGTTTCCCTAGTTTATAGATGTGTGTGTAGAGGTCAGTTTCCCCCCTTTCTTGACTCTCTCTGATCTTTGCCTGGTAAAAGCAGGAAACCCTTTTGAGGTAGTACAGTCTATATAATTTATCACATTATAGATAATGATTCACCTTGATGCTACTTTCCATTAACAATGGATTATAGGTACCAAGGCAGACTCACATTCAGGTATTTGCTCCTTTTGAAACATAACTGGAAACCGCCACTTAAGAACAGTTCTGCTGAGACAAGACCATGGGCATTACTTACATAGCTCATTAGAAATACTAGAGTAACAAAAATAGCAACAGAAGACAGAGGGATACATAAGGACTGGCTTCTGAATCTAATTGATTATCTTGAAAATTCACCACTTTTCCCTTGCCATACCTCATAACTTTGTATTATTAGTAAATTTAATTATCATGCTTTTTACTTAACCTCTCAGTCTTAGGATTAAGGTGTTTTTAAAAAAGACTGAACTTCAATTTCCTAAGGCTTTTAGGAGACACTTAATCTTTTCCTTGTCAGCATTTCTGAGAAATTTTCATTTATCATATATGGCCTTAGACCATCACTGAGTCCATAGGCTTCTTTCCCCCTATAATCTTCATGTTTTATACTTGAATATTCATTTTCCATTTCTCAATTTCAAAAATTGAATAAAACTGAACTCAAGTATTAGTAGAGGTAATTTATCTAGGATAGCTCTCAAAAGTCCATTGTTAACATGAGAGATGAACATTTCTTGGGTTTCCCCTGCCCTCTGCACTCCTTCCTCACTCTGGGTTTGAAAAGGGCAAAAATAAACACTGAAGAAAAAAAGATTTAGTTATGGAAAATTTTGTCTCTTAATATTTCTGCTATGATCCCAGGAAAATGAGTGATCATTGTTTTTGGACAAGGAATCTGTTGCTTTTGGATTTTTCTACCAGATATCCCTCCAGGTGTGGAACCCACATATGCAAGAAAGAAAAGGAGACTGATTTAATTTGAAAAAATAAAACTGATGAGACAGCAAATGATATTCAATCCTATTAAAGAGACTAAGCATAGACCTTTAAAAAAGTCCTTCCATTCCTTGCATTGGGGTTGTGTGATATGGTTCTACAATTCAGGGAGATTGGAAATTACAGAACATCTGCAGTGAAATTGGTTTTCTGTGGAGAACTGATGAATCACTTACTGCCAATGACTAGAAGGAAAAGCACTTGTTTATGCCCTTATGTAATGAATTTTTATGAGGTGAAGTTTGCTGTTTATAAAAAATACACTTTAAGCTGCTGTAGATGTAAAATAATAGAATTCAGAATTCAGAGCAAAGCATTACTGCAAAGACAGTCACCAGCAGAATATTATCTGCTTACAAAACACCAAAACAGGGATATTACTTTTATAATGGAATTAAAAAAAACTTATCTACCTGGTTGAATTCTAGGAAAAGTATTTAAAGAGACATAGCTGAAAATGACAGCTCTAAAATTGCATGCATTTTCAAAAAAAAATTATTCTCTTATTGTGCTCTTGAATTCCAACTGTTTTTCTTCAAAGCAGGAATGACACAGAACATGTTGAATTAAAAATGGCACTCGTTAGAATCACTTCATTGACAAATGGGGGACAACTGGCCTCTCTACATCATTATGGATACACATAGAGAAGTGTCTCTACAGTAATTCCACCAGGTGCTCTGTTCAGGACTTGTGAGGGGCTTAATGATCACACTCCAAACTTTCTTGCCTTCTGCAAATATGTACATGGTATGTATTTTGTGCCAGTTTGGGGCTCTAATATCACAAAAATGAGAAAGATCCGGCCTCTATCCTGACCACATTTACAGTCTGTTTTGTTCGATAGGCTCATCCAGTTGAAACTGAGAATTCTTTTATACTTTTATTGGTGCATTGTACTTATAAATCATGGAGAAATTCACAGTGATACAAACATTACATGCACACATCATTTGGTGTTTCCTTCTGCATCTCACCTCCTTCCCTCTCCTCCCTCCCAGTACACATTAGTGAGATGGGCAGTGATACCTTCAAATATAGACAAAGCATCATTTGAACTGCTTCATCAATTCTTTTTCCCTTTCCCATCTCCCTCCCCCAATTCCCTTGTACTAGTCTAGTCCCCTCTCTCCTCATATATGTGGTTTCACTTTTTCCGATTTTCTCTCTAGCTTCCACATATGAGAGAAAACATAGGACCCTTGACTTTCTGAGACTGGCTGATCTCACTCAGCATACTATTCTCTTATTTCATCCATTTCTTGCAAGTGATATAATTTTGTTTTTCTTTATGGCTGAGTAAAATTGTGCTAGGTCTGAGAAGGGGCACAAAGAAGGCATGCAAAAATATCGGTCTTTCAAAGAATTGATCTGCTCTTTATATGTGGTTCAGAGCTAAGTATTTTTAAAACAATAATAATTTCCATTAGTAGAAAACAACTGTAGTATTTTCTATTTTCATTGATGAAAAAGGCACTCCCACAAACTGTTACATGTTGGAAAGAATCAAGGCTGTCAGAAGGTGGTTATTTCCTGAGTGCTTAGTGAGCTATGCTTTTCAGGGACCCATCCTGAACATCCTAAAAACCAGGAAAGCCTCTGGCTCCAGTAATTTAGAATTGTGACTGTCTAAATAGTCTCAACTGATGTTCAAGTTTGAAGTACCACTTATTGGTAACCAAGCCATGAAAATGTCTCAAACATCAGCATTTTTTTTTTTGGTGTTTATATCAGGAAAGAATATAAAATCCTAGGTCAGACTGTGTCTTGAATCTTAGTTGAGGAAATATAAGGGATTTTACAAGCTTGGGTAATTGATAATATGTGATGGTCACATCAAGTGTTTCGGTCTGGTTAGTTCTAGATACTTTGGCATCTAATACTTAATATGTAATTTAGGATGCATGGAATAATTCACTTTCATGATTGTTGTGGTTGGCTATAAAGGCAGGCTCTTTTCATACAAAAATCAGGACTGTAGTGATTCAGAAACTTCTATCTACTAAATTCCCTTACATATTCAAGAGACTTGTCTACTAGCTGTGCAGATATTTTACCTTTGTATTAAACTTAAATGAAATTGACCTTGAGATTTTAAAAACATAACTTGTTTTGCTCTAACTGAAAAGTATCCATGATCATTGTAGAAAATGTGGGGAATAGAGAAAAGTAAAAAGAACAAAATCAAATTGAATTACTGAAAGGGATTTGTTAGTGAGTTATATATGTGCCTGTTTACCTCACTGTTGAGTGTGTTGTACTTTGTATTCCATTTCTTTTTAGTATTATACTGTGAAAATTTTAATTAAAATTGTTCATAAATATTCTCGCACAAAATTGTTTAGCATGGTACTGATATGACATTTAGTCAACTAAATAGCTATTCTATTTCCTTGTTGCTTTTTCACATGTTTATTATGAACAGTACTTCATTAAACATCTTTTCAATAAATCTATATCCACAATTCTTATTTCCTTCAGATCGATTCTTGAGGTCAATGGATATAAACATGTCCACTTCAACATGGCTTTGATAACAAGTTTTACTTAACCAAGTCTATAGATTTATGTTGTACTGTTTTTGGGATTTTGGAAAAGGCATGAGTTATACCTGCTATGAGAATAAATTATTCTGGCTTTAGTAGTGACTTGGTTTAACCTTAATTTGTTAAGAGTTGTCAGAATATCAACTCAATTCAATGTTTAGTGAAGGACTTGGGCAAAATAATCTTTACTTATAATCCTTGGGTACTGGAGATAGAACCCAAGGGTATTCTACCTCTCAACTACATACCCAGACCTATTTTGTTTGTTTTGAAACAGGATCTTCCTAGGTTGCTGATAGTCTCTTTATGTTGCCAATGGTTATTCTAGAACCTGTGATCCTATCTCAGCTTCCCAAGTACTGGAATTATAGGCATGTGCCACTCCACCTAGCTTTTAACATTTTTGAAACCATAGATGTTTTTATTTTAAAAAGTAGAATAAATAAGAGACTACCTGGAAACAGGAAGGCAAATTCTGTCTTGTTTCATCTTTTATATATTCTTTGAAAGCCAAAAAAAAAAAAAAAAGACATAAAAGGAAAATACTTGCTCACTTGTTTGTGATCATCAATATAAATAAATGCACACTACACACTACATGCTAGGTTTATATAAACATACATTGTATACCAGGTTTAGCTCCAGAGAATTCTTGGATTATCAAATCTACAGACAATATGGCAAATTGGTTTGGTTAAAAAGTATGTTTGGGATTGTTCTATTGATGGAAATATCTTTTTTTTTTTTTTTTTTGCGGTACTGAGGATTGAACTCAGGGGCATTCTACCTCTGAGCTACACCCCCAGACCTATTTTTTTTATTCTTTATTTTGAAACCGAGTCTCACTAAGTTGCGGAGTGCCTCACTAAGTAGCTGAGGCTGGCCGCGAACCCGGATCCTCCGGTCTCAGCCTCCTGAATGCTGGGATTACAAGTGTGCGCCACCACGCCCGGCTTTGGAAATATCTTCTTAATACAGTAACACATCACTTATTGTTGAGTGCTACTATGAAAAATGCTTTTGGTTAAAAGACAAAGTTCTAAATAAATCAAGTTCTTGCTATTAAGTACAAACACATTTTGAAGGCTTTCTTAATATAGCAATATTAACTTCCCTGCCTTCTTCACCAAATTATACAGAACACAAGGTAGCTTGTATTTATGATCCAAGGCCATTTTTTAAAGCCATAATCACTATTCAATCTCCAGAGCCTGTGTGTTCCTACTCTAGATTGCCATCTTTTTTTAAAAAAAGGTCTTCTGATACCAAGTGCCTTCTTGCTTATTATAAACATGTTTGCCTTTTTAAAAATCAGTTTTCCTTCTCTCTTTTATCCATCTTTAATCTATTATTGAAAATCAATTAGAATTCTACTAAAAATAAAGCAGTCTCTAATGGGAGACTTGAGAACTGTCCATGAATAGAACTTTGGTGCATGGAATCTATGAAAATCTAGTGAGGTTTCTTAAGGCTGAGATACTGTTGATAGCATGACTGCTGATACAAATAGTAATCATGCCTCAAACTGACTACTCTTTCTAGAGCCTTTGACCTGCTTTTCTTGCTTGTACTCATACTTTCCCACAAACTGTACACAGGAATACCTGAAAAATCTAAATTTGATCACCTCAACCTTGCTTAAAATCTCTCTACTGCTTTTTCATACTTGGAGTGATCCAGACGTTTTGCCCTCATGGCCCGTGTAGCTTTCCATGGGTTGGCACTGGGCCCCTTGGTTCTTACCTCATTCTCCATCTCCTTTCTCTTGCTCTTGATGGTTTTTTCCTGTTCCTCAAGCAGGTAATGGCCTCTCATTTCAGAGGCTGGACACCTGCCTTTTCCTTATGATATTCTTCTGCATGGCTTTCTCCCCATTTCTTTCAGGCCTCTTTTTTCAAGTTTCACCTTCTCAGAACACCTCTCATGAATATATGATTGAATACAGCCTCCCTTGTCAGTCCATTTCCTCAGTCTGTTTTATTTTCTCCAGAGTACTTTTATCAGGAATTATCTTACACATGTGTTGTCAGTCTCACCTCCAAGAATGTAAACTTGATGAGAGCAGGGGTTTTACTAATGAATGTACTCACTGGGTACAGGCAAATGCTTATAGAGGTTCAATAAATAATTTTTGAGAGAATGACTTAATTCCCATTACAAACCTAAGGGGCAGACATTACTGAATATCCATTTTATACGTTGAACAAACAGAATCTTAAAGAAGTTAAACAAACCTGTCTAAAACTCAGTCACTCATTATTAAAGATAGGACAGTTGAAAACCAGAAAGTAGTACATGCCTTCTGTTAGCTCTGATGGTTATCTTAGCAAATCAGATATGCTCACTGAAACCACTTGGATATTTTAAATACTAGAGATTAGTATTTGAGAACAAGTTGCATGGAAAAGAAAAGCAAAATGTTAGTGTAAAAGTTCTTACTTTTCCCACAGATGATTGAGTTCTTGAGGCTAAAAACCTATCATGTAGCTAAATATGACCCAGTTTTCCTGAACACTGAGCCCTGAGGACATGGGCAGTAGTAATATTTGCCTCAGTATTAAGTCTCTGGAAGTGCCCAGGGAGGCAGGGACTGATTGGAGTCTCTGAGACTGTCACAGTAACTTGCCCATGAGGCCTGGCTATTTGTAGTGAGGCAGAACTCCTGAAATGAGCCCTTGAGTGTGTAAGTCAGTAATAAATCCATCATTTACCTACCATTAGTTTGTCATGTGTCAAGCACCTTCAAGAAATAAAAACAACAGAAAGGAAAACTATAAAGAAAAACAATGGGAGGACATTGAGATACTATACACAAAGATGCATCACTCAATTTCTCCATGGATGGACTTGCTGCCCAGCTGTGGAGCGTGGTCAGCAGACTGCCTCCAGTTGTCAGCTACATCAGGGTCTGCTTTAGCCGCAGGAAACTGCCATGCTTGTGGTCACATCCTTCCCAAGGCAGCTTACATCCAGTAACTGATAGGTGTGTAAGTAAAGACAGACAATACTAGTTTCAGAGCTCTCCTCTGGGTTGACCAAGTTTTATCAAGCCTGTAATACAAACTATCACTTATTCTACTTCTGCTTTTTTGCCCTTTCTTAACACTGGTGTGGATCCCTGATTCATAGTTATCCCTCTGTAACCATGGTTTCTGCATCTGAGACTTCAAGCACAAATTGAAAATGTTATTAAAATTGCATCTGTATTCAACATGTACTCCTTTTTTTCCTTATCATTATTCTCTAAACAATATAGTGTAACTACTTATATAATATTTCCATTGTATTAGGTATTATAAGTAATCTATAGTTGATCTAAAGTATATGAGAAAATATGTATAATATGCAAATACTATGCCATTTTATATAAAGCACTTGAGCATATGCAGATTTGGTACACCTTTGGGGGTCCTGGAACCAATTTCCCACCAATACTGAGAAATTACTATATATTTTGCATTTCCAACCCCTTCAGCATCTGTTTCCACAGAATCCAATCTATGATATTAAATGCATTCATTCAGGTAATATAACTTTCTATTGGTATAGAATGAAAAGATTCCAGTTATCAAGTGAGGAACAAAGTAGTTATCATCTCTCAAGTCATGGGGTTTATCATCTAATAGTGGTGGTACATGTTAAATAATTAACAAATTTTAAAAAGTAGTCTCAGCTACTAGAGAGGCTGAGGCAGGAGGATCACTTGAGCCCAGGAATTTCAGTCCTACCTATGCAACATGGTGAAACCCCGTATTAAAAAACAAAATAAAAAAACCCTAAAAAAAATATGTATATATATGTACGTATACACATACACTATATATGTACACATATATATGCACATATATATTCATGTATATGAAACACCATTAGAGTCTATGGAAAAAATAAAACTCCCATAAAATCGACAACTCTATTAGCCAGCATATATGTATAGTACTATTTTTTTTTTTTTTTTTTTTTTTGCGGTACTGGAGATTGAATCCAGGGGCATTCTACCTCCGAGCTACACTCCCAGCCCTATTTTTTATTCTTTATTTTGAAACACAGTCTCACTAAGTTGCAGAGGGCCTCACTAAGCAGCTGAGGCTGGCTGAGAACCCAGATCCTCCGGTCTCAGCCTCCCAAGTACTGGGATTACAAGCATGCACCACCACACCCAGCTAGTACTATGTGTTTAAGTTAAAATTAGGACAACAGGGGGCACATGAGCATTTACTCATCTTTCAAAATAATAATGCAAAAAATTGTTGGTATAACAAAATCTTGACTTCTAATTCTTTCAAATCTGCATTCTAAGACATTCAATTTATTATTGTCCTTAACACACTAGATCACTGGTAAAATTAGACTGCATGCAGATTTTTGGAATAATGGAAGCAAATATAGACTCTCATAGTGATACGTTGCTTCCACCTGCCCAGCAACCATCCTTTTTATAAGAGCACCTGTTTCCTGTGGTAAAGGGCCACCCTCAGCACTCCTGTAGTTCATTTAGAATGTATGCAGGAGTGTCACCCACATTTGAGCAAATGGGAGTAGTTTTTTCCATACCCCTAGCCATAGTAACTGGTTTAAGAATGTGCACATAATCCAAGGCAGAATGAAAACAGTGAGACTTTTGCTGGAACTACTTGGAAGAAGATGTGACTCTAGTGTGGTCAGAAAGCTGGCACAATATAAGATTTGAGTTTCTAAGGCGGCCGTGACTCTGCTTGAGAATGAAACAATTCAGAATATTGACAACAATAATGCAAATAACTATTATTATATCCTAAACATACAATCTTCCCAATGTACAGATGTCCAGAGATTTAGTACATTGCCCCAAGTAATACACAAATGAATTCACAGGTAGGATTTGAACCTGAGTACACAGGATTTGAACCTGTCCCTCATGTCATGCATACTGCTCATCATAAAAGTGAAGGCCTAGAGATACAGCCAGTTTCAAGGAGAATTATTGCAACATATGTATTCATATTGGACCTATAGTGTGCACCTGGATTATTCACTTAGATAAATCAATAAATTATCCTCTCTTTTGCAAAATCAGTTTGATTTGGTTCTATATCATGGTAACCAAAGAAGTTCTGAACATACTCGAGATTCATCATTGCAATTATTTACATACAAAGTAGACAGAACCTGACCACCCTATGATGGTGGATAGTTTAACAATTTTGTAAATAAGAAATGTACATGCAATAAAATGACCAGGGTACTGTGATAATCTCTGTGAAAAAAAGTGATAACCTATTTTTTCCTGAATTTAAAACAATTTTCACCATGTTTTAAAATTAGAAAAAATGAAAAAAGGCAAACTTTTAAAGAAGTAAAATACTCCTCTCAAACTACAAAACTCTTTGAGTATTTTACTCTAAATTGAAATTAACTTAAACTCAGAATCTATTTAATCACAGAAAGTAAAACTCCAAAAAGGTAACTTCTTTTTCCTGTTGACTCATTATTGTGTTCCAAGTGGCTACATCAATAATGGCATCTCATGTTTGTTGAATGAAACGTGAACAGAAAAACGAACAATTGTCCCTGTATTTCCACCATACTGTATTTTTCCAAAAAGAAGTTTATATATAAAGACTGAGTTAAGACTTGAAACAGATCAGTGTTCAAGCTAATTCTATACCATTTTAAAAGTAAAAAAAGAATAATATGCTGATAGTGTGAGTTTACCTGTATAATCAGTTGAGAGTAAAAGTCTTGACAAGCCTATGTCTAATTTTAACTGCATATGAATTATTTCAAATATGTTTGTGGAATTATTACATGAATTACTACATATAAATTAAGGTACTATATATGTATATATATATTTTATATTTTGGCTAACTGGAAAAGCATAAAAAAAATTGAGATCTGGTTTAAAAATAAGTGTCATTAATTTGGTGAAGTAACTTAAAAATAATCCAGATATTTTCATATTATTGTTAGCAAAAGATTCACTTATAAGCCTTCAAGTAAAAAATGTAGAGAAAAGGAATAAAGTAAATCTTGATATGTATTGCCATATTATTATTATTATGCTGACATTACATGAAACTACCAATTATTGCTGAGAGCATAAGCTTTGAACCAAAGACAAGACACCCAGTAAATAGTGTTCCTCATGCAAGCTGTCCCCTGTGGTTCCCAGGCCTTACTCTAAGCTGCCTTAGCAATGTTTACTTTCTAAACATAAGAAGTCAACTGTGAAGGGGTCGGAAAGCTATGAACTGAAGTCTAGAAAACTGGTTTCAGAGAAAAGTTTGAAATTACAATGGAGGGCCCAGACCATAGGTTTTAAACAATAAGGTCTTACCATTGTCAGATTATATCATTTCTGAAAATAAATGCACACTCATCCCAGAATCTCCAAAATTTTTTTTATTTTTAGAGTCTTACTTCTTTCTAGGAAGCAGCAAAAAGGATTCTTAGTAGTCATCTGACAAAAAAATCTCTATTATTCTTGACATTAAAAATCAAATACAATAATTTACAAAAATATATAACTATTTTATGTAATATATTTAGAATTTGTATGGTTTTCAGTGATTAGAATTTAGTGCCTTCAAAGGAACAGAAGACAGTGAGTGAGAAGTAGGAACCTTCTAAAAGACATCTAAATACTATACTTAGGATGATTAATATTCAAGACTTAAATATAATACATTCCTCTTCAGATGAAATAATTTTAGTTTCTAAAGAGCATTCACTTCTGACATCTCAATTCCTGATTTCAGTGGCTGAACACTGTGTACCTCTGTCCCACACTTAGGACAAGTAAAGTACACATCAAACAAGAAACTGCTCTTCACACAGTAATAACAGAAGATGTGCTCACATCCTATGGTGTGAGGCATGGTGGGCCACTCTCCACATAAAGAACATTCTTTGCCACTGGTGGCTAATGCACCATCACTATTAGGAGCACCAGTAAGAGGGATACACCATGAAGATAATTTGGCTTTCAACTTCTGAATATTGATAAGTGGTAAGAGAAAAATCAGAAACTCAGCAAAACCATGCCAAAGAAGTTCCCTATTCATATACTCAAAGCCAACCTCACGGACATTTTGGGGCTTGCAAAATACAGAATGGATGCCTAGAAGACGTTCTGTCAAATTCGCAAACTTTCCCCTTTGAAGGAAAATCAAAAAATTAATCAACTCACCTAATTTCAAAAGTCCAACCACAAAATTCACACAGTGCTTGACTTTCCCAAATGATGCTAAATGATGGTTTCGAAACAAATCATAACATCGTTCTTCTAACCACCTCCCACCAATGGTACAAACAGCATACCAGAGTTTCTGATTTTTACTTGGTGGCTCATACCTCAGGTTTGGAGAAAAAATGTTTTTGTACTGAATATTCAAAACCGACTGTCCCACAGTGGCATTTTTGGAGTAGATGGTGAATCTCCACAAGAAAAGCCACAAGAATGCTTTCACTTCTGGTTCAAAGTGAGCAAACAGCCCTGGCTTAAATCCATGAAAGCACTGAGTAAACTGGGACCAAACTAGCTGCTCCAGGGCCTTGTTTAGTTCCAGTGCATCCAACTGACTTATCCTGAGCACTCTGTTTGGACTCTTTGCATTCTCTTCTCTGGGTGCCATGTCTTCTCTGAAGGATTCTAGGAAAAAATATAATTAGTCAACGTCAAACAGTTACCATCTTGTACTATCTCTTACACTTTCACTTGGAAAAGTGATTCACAAATTACATAAGATACAGAGATGGGTCTTTTAGCAGTGTGAAACAGTATGAGCAATCACTTCTTTCTTCTTATTCTTACTTTCTCTTCTTCCCTCCAACCCCCCTTTTCTACTCCTTTTTGTCTTTTTCTTGGCCCTCCTGATCAAAGGAATAACAGCTTTATGAAAAACAGAAAATAATGTACCATTTTTCTACAACCATACTTTCTTGGTCAGCTATTCTGGTTGGGATTTTTAAATCCTGAAGCTAACAGGGATTAGGTGAATAATATCACTAGTGAAGAAATACATGAATATAATAAATACTGTACAGAACATGGCAATGGATGGTTAAGTCAAGACCTCAGTTTAATTCTAGCACTTCTTTTTTTTTTTTTTTTTTGCGGTACTGGGGATTGAACTCAGGGGCATTCTACCTCCGAGCTACACCCCCAGCCCTATTTTTTATTCTTTATTTTGAAACTGAGTCTCACTAAGTTTCGGAGTGCCTCACTAGGTAGCTGAGGCTGGCCGCGAACCCAGATCTTCCGGTCTCAGCCTCCCGAATACTGGGATTACAAGCGTGTGCCACCACGCCCGGCTTAATTCTAGCACTTCTAATGACTCCAAAGGTTTATTTTTCAGCCACTTGAATCTTTTAAAACATATTTTATATAAAAAGTTAGAAAAATAATGAATATGACTATTTGCATAAAATACTACTAAGTTTTATCATGAAGCAATGTGAATGCAGAAATGTCATTAATAAGGTACTGAAAATGTACCTGTCATGCAGTACTCCAAAAATCAGAACTATCATATGAAGATATATAGTAATTTCATAAATGCACCAAGAAAACAAATAAGTGCTAAAGTAAAAAAAAAATAAATGAAATATAAGAAGGTGATTAAAGGTTAGCTAGATATGACTGTCTGATTCAAAACACATTTATTATGTGCAAGCCAATGCAATTAAAATACCCAGTCATTGCTATAGTTGAGTATAGACTAGTTTTGACATTTTAAATTTTATTATGGAACTGGAAAATTTACCATGACCGAAACTCATATTTAACTTGTAAAATGATGATCTTACCTATATGTTTAATCTACAAAAGTGAAACTCATAGAAGCCAAGAGTAAATTGGTGACTGTTAGGGAATAAGTGACAGGAGAAATGGGGTGATGTTGGTCAAAGGGTACAAACTTCAGTAATGAGTAAGTTCTGGGGAACTAATGAAGAGCATAGTGACTATAGTTAATAATTCTGCATTATTTGAAATTTTCTAAGAGTAGATCTTCAGTGTCCTTCCCCCCAACACATATACACACACAGTAATGATGGGGAGGTGGATGTGTTAATTAATCTGAGTGTGGTAGCCATTTCACAATGCATATGTATAGGAGATTTTCATGATATTCACTTTGAATATACACAAATTTTGTCAATTAGGCCAAAATAAAGCTAGAAAAAAATAAAATGGGTTCTTAATTAACTTGAACAGAATTGACCATTAAGTGATAGGCTGCTTGATTATGCTTTCCATCAAGCCAGATATATGACAGGACTGTTTCTCACCCATAAACACCAAACACTCTCTGGGGAGAGCTTACCTTTCCCCCCCTTTTTGCAGCTCCTTCAAGACTTGACAGCCTATCACTATGGCAGTAGGGATTTTTGCTGCAACTTCTTCTGTAAAACCCTTGCCTCATACCTGCTAGGGGCTATAGGAAAGAAAAAAGGGGTTAGAAAGAGAGTTCCCTTTCCTCACTCTTCTAATCTAATTCATTGCCAAGGACTACTGATTCTTTGTCCAAATTTGTTTCTAATCTATTCATCACTTTTTATCCTCCATAATCCTTTCCCTAAATTTTGGCTGCTCCCACCATTACATCTAATTGCCTATCTACCTTCTGCCACCTTCAGTGCACCCCACCCAACCGTAATCATTCGGACAAACAACTCCCCAAACCTACCTCAAACTTGATTTCCCTCCTAAAGCATTAACATCTAGTCATAAAGTACCATTTTCTCTTGTTCACTACTAGATTTGACTATCTGTTCTCCCATTTTGTAACTGAGAAACTCAAACTATAGCTCAAGTATACTGTTCTTCCTCTTTCTTGACCTCTATGCTCTTTACATAAACTAATATTTAACTGTCTATTTCATCCACTGGAGGATAAGCACTTTGTAATGATTATTTGCATATTATCACAATTGAATCAGTAAATACCACTGTTCTTGGTACAGAGAGCATCTACAAATACAAGATGAATGGATAAATGGATAGGATTAGTCTGGGATAGAAAATACAAATTGCATCCATTGACCTTTAAAACTATTTCAAACTGCCACACCCAGAATGCTGTTTATTATTTACTTTACCATGCTGGGGGTACATCTACTCTTTACCAGTTCATGGGTTAGAGCCAGTGATATGACAGTATGTCAACCAGCCTCAGTCCTCATGAAGCCTATAATCTACTGGTGTGTGCGTATGGGGAGGGGAGGGAGTAAGGGTCTATTATATGAAATACACAAGTGGAACTTCAGGGCACTATGATGCATACAACTGTACCTCAGAAGGTCAGAGGAAGCTTCCTTGCAGAGGCAGTATCTAAGCAGCCTCTGGGAAGGATTAGCAGTATCAGTCCAGTAAAAAGAGGGTGCATATATTGTTCCAAGTAGAAGGACTATCAGAAGGACTGGAGGTGCAAGGACAAGAGATAAGGCTGGAAAGGAGAGTAGAAAACAGATGTCAAGGGCCCAGAAAGCCAAGCTGAGGAGGCTGCATTTCATCAAGAAGGTAAGGAGGAACACTGAAGAGCTGTAAACAAAGAACTAATCAGATTTGCATTTCAGACTGCTTGTTCTGGCCACTGGGAAAGATGGATTAGAAGCTGTGACAAAGACTGGAAGCTTAGTGATAAGTTCAGAAGTTGTTAAAATTATCTAGTGAGAAATGAATAGTCAGGCATCTTTGAAAATTATGAGGTAGTAGAACTGATGCTATTTAGTGAGAATTAAGTAAAAAATAACTGACTTGAGTGTCTGGATGGTGATCCCGTTCTCTGAAACAGGAAATACAAAACGTGATGAAGACTTGAAAGAAAAGATAATACAAATTTAGAGATGAGACATCTAAATGGAAAAGTTTAGTAGGCAGCTATGTGAATATGGGACAGAGAATCTGGATGGGATTTTTAGAAGTCTGGGGCCCTTCTGGTAGGTTGGTCTAATCTATTCTAAGACTACTTAATCTAATTAAATGCAAAAAAAAAAAAAAGCAGTAATCTAAACAAGATAGATACTGTATATTTACAACATTCAGGTTTGTGACAATAAAAACTTATCCTCATAGTTTTCACTGATACAAAGACATACATTATCTACAGTAAAAATACATATATTTTAGGGCATTCAATTTTCTATGCCTTGGTCTTCACCATCAGAATCCTGTAGTCTCACTGTTCTTCTAGTCTGGTAGTTTTCAAACTTGAGAGTTCATCAGAATTACTTAGAGGATTGTTAGTTTGCTGGGCCTTACTTCCAGAATTTCTGATTCAGTAGATCTGAAATACAACCCAAGATTTTACATTTCTAACAAATTCCTTGGTGATGTCAAGAAATACTGAGCTAGTCCATTTAAAAGCAAAATTCTGCTGGGTGTGGTGGCACACACTTGTAATCCCAATATTTGGGAGGTTGAGACAGAAGGTTGCCGGTTCGAGGACAGCCTCAGCTAGTAATGAGACTCTCATCAATCTACTGAGATCCTGTTTCAAAATAAAAATAAAATATGCTGGGGGTGTAGCTCAGAGGTAGAACGCCCCTGGGTTCAATCCCCAGCTGATTGCGTGCACGTTCGATTGCGCGCACGCTCCTGAGCACTTGTGCTCGCTCGCTCGCTATCTCTCTCTCTCTCTCTCTCTCTCTCTCTCTCTCTCTCTCTCTCTCTCTTAAACAAAAGCAAAATTCTTGTTTTCAATGTCTGGCCTCTAATTTCTGGTTAGTTTTCATCTCTATATCTACTAAAGCTGTTACAAATCTTATTAAGGACTCAGGGTTTTCCTTTGTTCTGTTAGGTGGATTCTGTGAGATTAAAGATCACTCACGATTCTATAAATTCTGTTAAGTATCAATACATCCTGGTCAAAAACAGGTGATTGGAATGTGGAGATAAAGACATGTCCTAGCTCTTATTCTGAGACTGTAGCCAACATCTAGAAGAAAAGCAGGCAAATTAAAAATGACCAGGTTCAACCGGGTGTGGTGGCGCACGCTTGTAATCCCAGCATTCGGGAGGCTGAGACCGGAGAATCCGGGTTGCAGCCAGCCTCAGCTACCTAGTGAGGCACTCCGAAACTTAGTGAGACTCAGTTTCAAAACAAAGAATAAAAAATAGGGCTGGGGGTATAGCTCGGATGTAGAATGCCCCTGAGTTCAATCCCCAGTACCGCCAAAAAAAAAAAAAAAAAAAGACCAGGTTCTTAAAGGTATATATAAAATTTTTAAACTATCTCAATAGAATATGCAAAAATCATTTTTCTCACCTTCTTCTGTAATTAAGAATTTTTTTTTCTAATTCGCTTACATCATTTATGCAACCAAAGAAAAAGAAAACTCAAGGCATCATTTTAAAAACTTTAAAAGCTAACCCAAATCTTTAACATTATTTTCCTACACTTAACAAATCACCTCTTTCTTATCTCATTATTAATCCTGGCATAAAGTATAGAGATTTCACAGATAAAGTAACCCAAGCCTGTCTCCATCTCTGTAGCCATTTGACCCACTATCCCCCAATGGAGCTTTTAATTCCAGAGCGTCTTTCAGTTCTGCCCCTGTACCTTCTCATGCACCTAAAATACCTGCCTTCCTCCCCAGCTAGTCCTACTGTTTTAAGCTATCTGTCCCTCACATTACAATTCCATGTCAACATTCTCCATGAAACCTTTGTAACTTTCCCCAGTTCCCCTTGATTATTATCATTTTTAACTCTGAAGGCAAGTTAGTGGAACACACTTGAGCCCTCAACCATCTACTGTGATGCTAGTCATAAGAATAAATCTTCCCCTATCTTAAATGTAGGTTAGTTAAGGGAAAATGCCTTTTCCTACTTATTTCTCAATGCGCCTACCACCTTCAAAGTAGCTTTGATACCAAGCTCAGTTTTCCTCGAGCAAAATTCTACAATCATTCAGGATGTATGAGACTATAATTTAAGTAGCTCTTCTATTCTAATATGACTGAATCTTCCACTGATGTCAGATTCTGTGGTCACTAGGATAAGTGAAATTATCTTTTTGTCATTCTAATCTTGGAACGCTCTAATCATACCAGACCCCAGTGTAAGTCCAACACAACCAATCCCCTTCCTGCCCCACCCTTGCCCCAGTGTTGGATCAGATTGATAGCTTTTCTAGTTGCATAACAGATAAAATATCTGGTTTGCCTTACAGGGCCAGTTATGTCAATTTATGCATCTTTATAAACACTAGAGTTATAACAGTTTCAGATTGGGACTGATGAATATCATATAACTCTACAATTTACCATACAGATCCTCACATAGTAGCTGGCCAATAAGTATTTGTTGAACTTATATGCAATAGAATGAGTCTGGCAGCCATGTACTAACTGAATAGCATGTGAATGCACCAGATGAACTGAATGGGTAGGGTAGATATCTCTTCCTCAGGTTCCTTATTGATATTTAGTAAGAAACTTGTCAAGGAGTAATTTCTCAGAGGTAACTCATATTTCAAAAGCTTGTTTCTGGAGGAATCATACTTCAGAACATTTAGTAAAGATAGGAATTTTTAATGACTGCCAGGAAAGGGGACTTAACACAGACTCTAACTGTTCCAATATTTAACAATACTTATAAAAAATTCTTTCTCATCCCTTCTGTTATAGTTTAACTTTTTTTTTTTTCTTTCCTTTTCCTCCCTAGGGCTGGCCTCAGTGTAGATTAGGAACAGCTGGACTTGTTCTCTTCCCTATTTCAGACTCTTTAATAGACCAAAAGACTTATTAATAAAACTGCTCTTTAGCCTTTGCTCTTACAGATGAATAGTTTCTCTATTTCTTGTCCTAGGTTTTATTTTCCAAGATTTTAGTCATTTTTGTGACTTATTTCAGTTGTAAACACAGAACAAACATTGCCCATTATACATCAGAGTTCATCAAAGTGGAATACCTTTCTTGTGTTCTACATTCCTCTTTAGGCAACTGTGATATATCAAGTGAAAAAACTTAAAATCAAACAGGCCTCGGTTCAAGTTCTAGCTCTTTCAACTGACTTGCAAAGTGATATTAAAAAAGAATTTAGCCTCCGATTCTTCTCCTAAAAGTTGGAAATCACAGCTATTTCACAAAGGTTTCGAGATTAAACCCGATAATATGACAATGGCTTGAAAACTGTAAAGCAGTTATCACTGTGTTGCTATTACTTTGATGAGGGCTGGAAATAAAATGAAAATAACTCAAGTTATTTTGGGCAAATCCCATTTGAAAAGAATGAAATCTGCATTACTACTCATACTAATGTGTTAGTCAACTTGTGTTAAAATTTTTTTCCAAAAAATATATTCACTACACCACTGAAATATAATTATGGCCATTAAACTGTGAACATGTACATATGGAGGGCCAGGCAGGAGGGGGCAGAAGCATGGTTCGGTGGGGCTCACCCCCTCTTAGCTTGCATCTTGTTTGAAGATGATGCAGTAGGATTCCTAGAAAAATAGGATGAGCTCCAGCAGGACCTGCTCTCTTGGCTATTTAATGCCCATCAACATGGCTATGCCTGTTATCTGGAAGTAAAGAAACCTCAGGAATGCAAACTGATAACATCTGCCTCCAGGGTGCTTTGCTCCACAGGACATGGTACAGACAGTTCAACACAGGCATCCAACCTTGAGTTCATCACTACCATATTACATTCAGTTCCTCCCTCCTTCACCCCAACCCCACCCCCCTTTTCTGGCAGACACAGCTATTCTAGAACATTGGCTTTAGATAAGGGCAATATACAGGAGTAGAAGAAAGAGATGAATTTAACTTACTTCATTTAACTCACAAGCTATGAAAATCAAAAAGGAGATTGTATTATCCTTACATTTGTGGATTAAAAAAAAAAACCTATGCTTTTAGTAAACCAGTACTTTCCTGACTTCTATTTTTTTTTTGCGGTACTGGGGATGGAACTCAGGGGCATTCTACCTCCGAGCTATACCCCCAGCCCTATTTTTTTTATTCTTTATTTTGAAACCGAGTCTCACTAAGTTGTGGAGTGCCTCACTAGGTAGCTGAGGCTGGCCGCGAACCCGGATCCTCCGGTCTCAGCCTCCCGAATGCTGGGATTACAAGCGTGCGCCACCACGCCCGGCTCCTGACTTCTATTTCACTGATTGCCAATACTAATGCCCAACCATTGGTCAGTTTATTTCAACTTTAAAGTGTTATTGGTTCTTTTAGGTTAGTACCCTGTCTCACATATAGAAGAAGCTTAAATGTGAATAGTTAAAAAAAAATACAAGTTAACATCTTTATTTTAAATTTGAGCTTGTTCAGAATCAAAACAAATACTATCAGATTTCATTCAAATTTATTTTTTTCCAGAATGTCAAAAACAATGATTTTTTTCCTACTCTGTTTTTTTTTGCGGTACTGGGGATTAAACTCAGGGGCGTTCTACCTCCGAGCTATATCCCCAGTCCTATTTTTTATTCTTTATTTTGAAACCGAGTCTCACTAAGTTGTGGAGTGCCTCACTAGGTAGCTGAGGCTGGCCGCGAACCCGGATCCTACTCTACCTTTTAATATCCAAATTCTGCTACCCCTCTTCCTTGTTTTCCAAACTATACTAACTTCTAGATTCTAAATGTCTAGTTTGGGGGGAAATATTTGTTAGACATACAAAGAGATAAATATAAGCAACTAAAATTAATTTGCCATAAATAATATTAGTGTTAAAGGATTCTACTATACTAAGGATATGCAGGAAAAATGCTTAAGTTGAAATCATAACCAGATAGAAAGTATACTATCTACTAGAGTTAGTGTCATTAACTTGTCACATAAATATGTTTAAGACAAAATGATCCAGAACTAAAAACTATTAAAAAGGTCTCCTGCTGACATTTTATCATTAGACATATCACATTCCTTTCCTTTCACAGAAAAAAAAAAAGACGCTGAAAATTTGTTTACAAAAAACAGCAACATATAACCTTACCTCTTAAAGAATCTGCACTTAGAAGTTTTTCATTCCACCAAAAAAAAAAAAAAAGAAAAAAAACCACCTTTTAATCTATATACTATTGAAAAATGAAAACAAATGACTGTATCTCACTGAGAAAAGAGAAAAATTTCTGGATGCATGTTAGACCTTTTATTGAGTATGGTACAAATTATGAATGAATATATTTTATTTAAGAACATGTTATTGACAGAAATCTATCAATAATAATGTGGGTATTGTCAAGGGCCTGTCAATATTAATGTAATTATGATTAAAAGGATAACATGGATTTTAGCTATAATACCAAGTAACATCTCCTACATTGCTGCTATCAATATACACATTATTATTGACCTGTTCCAAAACACTCAGTACTAGATGTATTACCATTAAACATATTTGTCAATGCATACTGCCTACAAAAAAATCTACATTTAAATTTACAGTCTTGTAAACTTTGTCAGCAGAAACGTAATTTACAATTAATCTCTAAATTATCACACCCACGCACACCTTCTGGCGCACTGTTCTCTTCAGTTCCATAATCATCAACTAATTTTTAGTAGGGCAATGTCACTGCCACACTATCTTCAGTGTTC
Organism: Graphiurus murinus; assembly: GCA_004027655.1. NCBI lineage: Eukaryota > Metazoa > Chordata > Mammalia > Rodentia > Gliridae > Graphiurus > Graphiurus murinus. The sequence continues at coordinate 23,980 of PVLC010011067.1, forward strand.
TAGTAATCAAAGCGAATGGACTATATACTGCTTTCATTCTTCTCTAGGTTTTTAAAAGTTTTAAACTAGTATTTCATATTGTAAGGTTACATGAAAAAATTCTGACTGGAGATCTTTCTTAGGTTTTGAACCTACACTCTTACTATTTTATTTCCTTTGTGTAGTCAAATAGATTTACTGTTCATTGTATTGAAATCAATACTAATAAATGGGACATGCATCAGAATAGCAAGACACCGATTCCCAGAACACATTTCAAACATGAGTAAAGAGAAAAGCTACGGCTGAGACCCATTAGTACACTGTGACCTCTGGCACTCTGAACAAGCCTAGAAATCAACAGCTCTAAGTTCAAATCCCACTTCTGCCACAGACTTGCTAACTAATTTGTCACGACTCTGTTGTTCCTTTCAATGTATATAAACTGAATTTATAGACAGCTGATATTATAAATCTCAATCATGCCAATTTGGATATAGGCAAGATATGGAATTTTAAAACTCATTTACCAACACTAGATCTCTAAATTCCACTTTACTTCAATGGAATCCTCATCAAAATTCAAGGAGGAGTTTTCTTTCTGGTGATGGTAGAGGGTACATGATAAAACCTTTCTAAAATATGTATATGAAATATAAACTTCAAAATAGTATATATTCTTTGAAAAGATGAACAGTGAGTAGTAATTTGCCACAAAGGGAAAAATACTTGTTTGTTGTTCTTTTTTTTTTTTTATTTGGAGAGAAGAGGAATCTCAAATACTACAGATTTCAGGACTGTAATTAGTCTTACACAATAAACTGAGTGCCTTATTTATTTTAGCTACAGTATATTTGTTCAAGTATCTAAAACATAAAAAATAAATAACTTTTGAAGGTTAAAAACAGAATTTTCAGCATCTTAGTCTAGCTTCACAAATATGTTTTTAAGAAAACAGCAAGGTTCTCATGATCTTTTCTCTCAGAAAGTTGCTATTTCTGAGTCTACAGTAGAAAAAATTATGGCAAAAATAAAGAGATGTTTGAGTAAATATGGGGAAGAGTATTAAGGAGTTTCTGATTAGTTCTGTGTTCTAGCGCAGGCAGGTGTGTGACTCTGGACAAGTAATTTTTGTCACACTACATTATTTTTTCCTTTTGGGGAAAAAAGATAACTGTAAAAAGTCTACTTGTCTAGAATCCTTAAATGAATTGTTTTAGGAAACCTTGGAAAGGAAATTGAACAAACAAACAAACAAAACCAGACAACCATTTCCAACTACAGAAATGGTAATGCTGAATACTGAATTTGGAAAATGCTAAAGTAGAGAAATCAAAGTAGGACAAGTGAGAAAGGGTCTTCACAGAAAGTAATAGTGAAATATTAAGGAAGACAGTCCCAACAAACATTAGTTTAGAATCAAAATAAACACTACATATCAATTACTGAATGCTAATAATTGACTAGCTAAATGCCATGCACAAAATTAAATCATTTAATTCTTATCCTACTAAGAAAGATATTCTTCTATTATTTTTATTCTAAAATAAGGACCCTGGGGGCCCAGGTAGCAAGATTAGATAACTAATGGAAAACACCATGGCTAGAAGTGGCAGAGCCATGCTCTGAACCAGTGACCCGCACTAACAAGGGGAGGGGCCGAAAAGGTGAACATAAACAGTTCAGGTTGGAAGCACAAGACATGCATATGAAGTTAAGAAGATAAGTATTAGCAGGGTATGGTGGTGCATGCTTGTAATCCTAGTACTTGGGAGGCTGGCATAGGAGGATCACAGGTTTGTGGCCAGCGTTACTTAGTGAGGCCCTCCACAACTTAGTGAGATGGTGTTTCAAAATAAAGGCTGGGGGTGTAGCTCAGAGATAGAATGTTCCTGGGTTAAATCCTCAATATCACTCACACACACACACACACACACACACACACACACACACAGAATCTAAGTATTAAGAATAGAGATAGGAACTATGCAAAACTTATAAGTTCTAATCCAAAGATGAATAAGAGCTACATGATACACATGAAACAAGTAGATATTTAAGATATTCTATAAATTTAGGAAGGGTCTTTAGAATCTAATTGCTTAAGAAAAGAATTCCATATGACTTGAAAATTACTGGGACACACATTTAATTGGATCTTTTATGGTATAAGAGAATGTGTAAATATTCCCAAAGGAACAAAGAGGAATGGAAAAGAGCAATGGAAAAGGAGAAACTACCATGTGATATATATATTTCATGTGAGACACCATATATTTCCTTTATATTCCTTATCTCATTGAATCCTCACAACACAGTATTATCATCTCTATTTTTAAAAGATAAAAATTAAAGCTTGAGCAGATTAACAACCTATCTAAGGTCAAGCTGGCAATTAGTAAATTTCTAGAAACTGTGAAACACACAGAAGTTAGTAGAATGGATATTTGGTAAGCTTGGATCAAATTTAATCCCATGGAATGCAAAGCAAATTTTTTCCCTTCAAGATCATTCAAAAGACAAAGAGCCAAGCACTCAGAACTATAGATGGGAAAAGAAATTAAAAGAATGTGGTAAAGTTGCCCATCCTGTCTGGGATGCATCTCATCTACATTCCCTCTTTTTCTATACATGTGGTCAAAGGACCATTCAAGAGGATTGAATTTCAAATCTGAACAAAGGGAATATGTAAGTGAAAAAATGAAGCATGACCATTCATTAACTGTTACGAACACATTCTATATGCCAGGTAGAGGCGATGCCAACTCACCCACTGAATACTGGGAGGAGTTAAGCATGATCAAACCACAATTACTTTAGAGTTTGTGGATTTTGTATTTTAATAGTAAGAAAAGACAACTTGGATAGAATTTTATCTCACCTTATTGACAGGCAGGTAAGAAGGAAGAGCTCTGGTAAAAAGAAAATATAACTCGAGTTAAAAAGCAATATAGAAAAGGGCATTTTGATAGTATAGATGGGAATATGTTGAGAAGATCAAGAGCCTACACTCCTCTTTCTTGCCTCCTTTACCATCTATAGAAACTACAGGGCTGGGGTTTGAATGGGCAGTGCCAGATTCATAGAATTGTGGCAAATGGAGCAATTTAGGGCTTTACTCTCGTTTCTTGTGTACTTCAAAGGAATGGAAGAGGGCCACAGAATACTTAGAAACTGCTGGCATTTCACAGGAGAAAGATAAAGGGAATGTGCAGTTTGCTTCTTGGTTGTGTAACACAGATAGATCATCAAGAGGAGAAAAGAAAGTAATTCAGAGTAGAACGTATGTCCAGAAATAAAGATTGTGAATATGGCACACATTTTCCTTAGAATGAACACAAAGCTGGTGTGCAAGAGAGGCAGAAACTTTAAAATTACTTGATGTCATTAGGAAACATGGGGTAGGACTCAGCACTTACTAGATATGTGATGGGAAAGTCCACTAACATCTTGAAAGTTCAACTACCGCATACGTAAAATACCGAATTACTATGAGCACCAACATAAGCAAAACTTTTATGACTAAAATAAAAGGATATGGAGAAAAAAAGGAAAATAAAGAATTATGGTTCTGATCACTAAGAATTAAAACTTTTATCTGTAAAACTGAATATGGGAATGTTTGTAGTTTAGAAATAAATTGAACAGAATTTTAGAGAAATGTAATAACCAAATTAATGCATGTTGAATATAAATGAATTGTCCTGAGAAACAGAACTAAATGTTAGACAGCAGATCATCTAGACTAATATATGAATTAAATCTTAATAGAATCTGTGTTATAAAATAGGATACAAGCCGGGCATGGTGGCGCATGCTTGTAATCCCAGCATTTGGGAGGCTGAGACTGGAGGATCCGGGTTCGCCGCCAGCCTCAGCTACCTAGTGAGGCACTCCGCAACTTAGTGAGACCCTGTTTCAAAATAAAGAATAAAAAATAGGGCTGGGGGTATAGCTCGGAGGTAGAATGCCCCTGAGTTCAATCCCCAGTACCGCAAAAAAAAAAAAGAAAATAAATAAATAAAAAATAAAATAGGATACATAAATAGCTGCTCTTGTTAAGATACAGCTAAAAGCTGGCTTGGTTTGTTTCTCCCCTACATGGGTCCAGGAAATTTCTTTAGAAATTATTTTATGGAACAGTCCTTAAAATCAGTTGATGGCTACCTTCAATTTCTAAAAATGAGAATAGAGACAAGAGGTAAAGTTGGTCACAGGCAAACCAGAATCAGGACATCAGGACTAGAACCCAATTCTCTTGACTTAGCTTAGTATTCTATGTCCCATTACATTTAATCTTACTTTATGGAAAAAAAAAAAAAAAAAAAGAAAGGTTCTTTTTTTTGACTTTGAAAGTAACTGCACTATCATTCTTGTTTTAATCTCTTTCTGGCTCAAGATCATTCAATTCTAATCTTTCTGGTTACAAGTAACTGATAATCTGGGTGAGATCAGAGGAAAAAAAAAAAAAAAGTCAGCCATCCCCAGATCATTCTGTTCAGGCATTACTAAAAGTAACTCATTAGTGGAAAGTGTTTAGACTACAAACTGTGGTGGAGGGAGTCAGTCTCCCTGTAACTGCTTAAAATTGTCAACATAAAAAATTTGCAAGGGGCACCACAATAGAACTTTTAGCTACTTCAACTTTCCCATTCTGTACAAAGCCCTTTCATTAATGTTTGGTGTGTGAAAAATGGTAACCTAAGTAGGTAAACAAGCCGGCTGTGGTGGCATACGCCTGTAATCTCAATACTTAGGAGGCTGAGACAGGAAGATCACAGGTTGAAAGCCATCCTCAGCAAGTAGTGAGACTCATCAACGTAGTGAAACCCTGTTTCAAAATAAAAATAAAAATAAAATAGGGCTGGGAGTGTAGCTCAGATGTAGAATGCCTCTGGGTTTAATACCCAGTACCAAAATTTTAAAAAATAATAATAGGTAAACAAACAATAACTTTTAATGACTCCGATGAACGATGCTACTGACTTTCATACTCCTTATCAGAAATCAATGTGAAATATAAAACTTTTCTCGGGCAGTTTTATAAGAAAATTCTATCTATCTTCCCCATAGGAAAACCAAAACTGAGCCGAGCGTGATGGCGCACGCTTTTAATCCCAGCATTTGGGAGGCTGAGACCTGAGGATCGGGGTTCGTGGCCAGCCTCAGCTACGTAGTGAGGCACTCCGCAACTTAGTGAGACCCTGTTTCAAAATAAAGAATAAAAAATAGGGCTGGGGGTATAGCTCGGAGGTAGAGAGGTAGAATGGCCCTGGGTTCAACACCCAGTATCAAAAAAAAAAAAAAAAAACCAAGAAACCCAAAACTGCTTTAAACTGAATGCACTCTCAAAAACTGTTGAAAAGTAAAGCATACTCAATTTTTTGTACCCAATGCAACACTTCATATGAATTCTCAGCTTTTACGTAAAGCCTAGATCCTAAATGACTCATAAAGCCGTTCATAAGAAATAAATCTCTTCACGACCTCCAAGGAAGATTTCGAAGATTCTCTCTTAAAAGTCTCTCCTGTGAAGCCAAGGGGCTCAATGCTAGCCGTGTTTTTTTAATGGCGCGGTCCTAAGAAAATATGTAGGCGTTTGGATTTACTTTACTGCATTTCCCGAAATCAACACTTTGAGTTGCGTCTTCCAGGAAGACAGGCCAATAAACCGGGAAACTGAAGAAAAGGGCGGCAATTACAAGGTCGAGAAACTCCAAGACCTCCCAGCGGCAAGCGGGGCCTCGGGCTCGCACGCGTGCTCTCGCCGGCAGACACTGACCTTAGGAGTCTGCGAAACGCCCACGCTCCGCGTAACTTTTTCTGAAACATTTTCTGGAAAGCTTGGCTTTTCCTAGCGGAATCTGGGTTACCCAGGCTTCCGGAACTCCCGGGCTTCCGGAGCGACGCAGGACCCGGAAGTGGCTGGAAAAAAGGGGAAATTACACCAGCGAGAACTACGCTCCAGAGAGCAGCGGAAGGCCCGAGAGGACCCAGCCGCAGCGAACGCCGACGAACCGAAGAGCCGAAGAGCCGAAGGGCCGAAGAGCCGAAGGGCCGAAGGGCCGAGGGGCCACGGAGGACACCCCGCGCACGCTGATTGGCCAGGAAAGCCTTCTCTGATTGGCAGAAGAGTCACGAACCGGTCAGCCTCGGGTCGCGCGCAGGGCGTGAAGAGGTTGCAGTGTCAAGGGGCCCCCGGGAAGCCCGGGCTCTCGGGGCGGGCAGAGCCTGCGGACGCCGGAGCGGGCCGCCAGATAAGCGCCGCCGAGTGGCGGCGGGGCGCCTCCGCACCTCGGAGTCTCATTTGCCCTGAGGGGATGACCTCGCGAGGAGGCGGACCGCGGACGCGTGGAGACGCGCCCCTCCCCGGGGCGGCGGGGGCGGCGTGTTGACCACTGCAGACCCGGAAGGCGGCTGGCCGGTCTGGTCGGGCGTCCGCGCGCTGGGCTGCAGAGCGCCGCAGCTCCAGAGGCGCCCGAGATCTCCCAGGTCACTTAGGAGCGCCGGCCACCGGGTCCACAGCCCGGGAGTGGAGTCAACCAAGGAAGAGCTCACACCAGGCAATTAGGCATAACCCTCCTTGGGAATCACCACTGCCTTCGCCTTCTGCAGTACAATTGGTTGCGTCTGGCTTGTGGGTTGCTTAAGAAGTTTGGATGAAGTCCAGAAGTTAAAAAGTCCTGCACATAGAAGGATTTAAGAATATTTTAGTCTCCCCCCCCACCCCGCGCACACACACGTACACACCTTCCAATACTCAGACTTATAATGTCTGTGTTGTTACTTTATTTTGTAGAAAGAGTGTTACAGAAAAAAAAAATTTTTTTTTGGTCTGTATTTTATTTCAGAACTTACCCTGAGCAACAGAGTTGTTACTCAAAGTATGCAAAATGAACAAAATAAAAAGAAATTTATCAATACACTCCAATGCTGTCCACTTTGTTTTTACGTTAAAGATACAATTTGACTTCTAGTACACCTGGAATGCTGCCATTTTCCCATTAAGGGATTGGGGAGGGGAAGCTGAGGAGGAGGAGGAAGGTGACACTTCTTGAATTAGTGAATTAAAGTCCTTCCCACCAAGTGAACCTGCAGTACAAATGAGTTGGAGTTGGGGGCTACAAGCTGATAGTGTCTGTAGGTCACGTAGGAATAGAAGGGAACATATTCTAGAAACGCAACTGTTCAGTATGGTGGCCACTGGCCACATGTAGTTAGTCTGAACTGAGGTCTGCTCTAAATGAAAAACATACGGAAGATTTCTAAAACATGGCATGAAAGAGTTAAGCACCTTAAGTGTACCCCTGTTATCCCAGTGCTTGAAAGGCTAAGATGAGGATCGCAGGTTCAAAGCCAACCTCAGCGATTTAGGGAGGCCCTCGGCAACTCAGTGAGACTGTTTCAAACTAAAAAATAAAATAGGGGTGGGGTGAAGGCCTTGGGTTCAACCATACACACACACACACACACACACACACACACACACACACGACATGTTATGAAGGGGAAAAAAGATAAATATAAAATATTTATTAATTGTATAATGGTTATGTTGAAGTGAAAATGTTTTGGAAATTTTAAAATTATGTACGGGTTTCCTGTATGCATTGTATACTGCTGTTTTAGAGAGTTAAAAAATTACCTTTGAAGAAGAACAAGTTTGCAGCCGGGAAGGGAGATAGTTATGTTGCACTTAGGTAACTTACAGATGTACTGCATTGCGCTTCATTTTTATGAGAGAAGGATAAAGGACAAAAAAAAGGGACATAAAGGACATTTTCAGAAAGCAATTAATGAAATTCTATGTAGGTCACATGATCATACTATTGATAATAAAGATGCCAACCTCTCAAGACATTTGAATTATGTAAATGAAGTGATTAATATTTAAGTTTTCTGTTGAAAATGTTTAAATAAGTTCTGGGTTTAACTTCTACGTATAGTAATACAACTTGTGCAGTGACCTAGTAAGCTGAGCTTTCAAGGATGCTTTGTTTCCATTTATTTATTTTTTTATATATACTTACTTAAAAACAGACATATTTTGCACTTATTTAACAAAAGCCTGGGAGAGGCCAGGAGTATTGTTTGACAGTGTTGATAAAACCATGAACCAGAAAGAAAACAGACATGGCCCTTACTTTCTAAGAGTTTATGCGTATCAATTCAGATAGTGAGTAAATAGATAATAAGCAAGGCATAGTGTTGTTGTTTAGCCTTTGAATAAGTGCTTTGCCTTTGTAAATTCTACACAATAGTTGTTTGAAACCTAGAATTGATTTATTTCTGCAGACATGCTGTGAAAGAGTCTTAATAAGACTTGGCCTTAGGCTTAAGAAATATTAGTAAGATATCAGAGTACTTCATTAACTATGAAAACTTAAAAGGAGAAAAATAAAATTATTTCTTTACCTGTAAATATAAAGAAAAAATTTTAAAAAATTATAATAACTTCTTTTAGCCTTTTAGTGACTTTTTGATTCTGAGGAATTTAATAATAAAAATGTAAAAAAGACATTGATTTATGCCCCTAACATAGTTTAAAATTGCTGACCTTAAGAAGTTAAATTTATATTAGCATATTACATTGTTCTTAAATCAATATATTTGATTCTTTTAGGAAAAAGTTGAACAAAGATCTTACACTCTTTCACTATTGGCGCTGTAACATATTACCACAAAGCAACTCAAAACATCTACATATTATTTTATAGTTCTGTAGTTCACAAGTACAATATGTGTCTTAATGGGCTCAAATCAAGGTGTCCACCAGCCTGTTTTCCTTTCTGAATGCTCAAGGAAAGAATCTGGATTGGTTTCTTTTTTGTTTGTTCAAGTTGTTGTACAAATTCAGATATTTGCTTTGTAGGATTGAAGTTTTATTTTCCTTGCTGACTGTCAGCTTTCAGAGGTTATCCACAATTCTGGGTTGGGGCCCTCTTCCTCTGTCTTCTAGTCAGCAGTGGTAGGTTGAAACCATGTCATCTTTCTAATCTCTTTTACTTTTTATTCGATGGTTATATCTCTCTAATTACAACCTTTAAAAATTGATTAGGTTGAATCTCCCCATATTACGGTTCATAATTTTAATCACATCTCCAAAGTCTCTTTTACCAAAGTAAGGTAACATATCCACAGGTTGCGGGGGTTGGGGAAGACTTTTTTTAGATTTTAGTTGCCCCAACTTAATGTCCATTTCATATACCCCAAGTACTCTTCCTGACATTCCTCTGCCTGGTGTTTACATAGACATTAATTCTTATTTCTCACTATTTTCATTTGCTATTATTCCTTAAGGGATACTCATGCCTGTGTACTGGATCCCTGAACATAATGTCTTTTAATGCTACTTCAGAACTTACCTTCCCCTTTCCTCTTTGTATGGATTCTTGTGATAAGTTTGGGCCCACCTGGATAATCCCTGTAAATCTCCCCATTTCAAGATTCTTAATTTAATTAAGAATCTGTAATTTCTCTTTTGCTGTGTAATTTCTTCTCAAGTTCTGAGGGATGAGTATGGACATCTTTAGGATACTATTATTCTGCCCACCATACTCTTACACTGTAAACAAATCACTGCTGAAAGCTACATAGGCTGTACCTTTGAAAGTGAAGATAGTATTATCTAAATTGTGAATAGTAGTGCCAGTATCATTTATTCCTCCAGTGGTTGGTCTGAGCCAAATCTACTTAGCTGAGTTCTCAAGTACTTCAGGGCTTATTGATCAATGTCTGTCTCCAAGGAGTTTAATTTTAGTAAAGATGGAAGAACATGGGCTATGGGCTAGATACTACAGTGAACTTCAGCTACATTAATTTAATTTCTACACCAACTTTATGAGGTGTTGGAGCCAGCCTTCTAAGGTGATTCAATGATCTCCACCCCATAGTATTTATGCCCTTATACAGTCTCCCTCCTTTGAATGTGGGCTTGACTTAGTGACTTTCAATGAGCAGAGGAAGAAAATAAAGTGTTATGTGGGGTCCTCCCGACGAAGGGGACCCCTACCCTGATCTCCCTGGAGTGTCTACCCCGAAAAGGGGGTTCCCCACGGAAAAGAAAGGTCGCGCCGAAATGAACACACAGTGGGGACTGAGCATCAGAGGACTCATCCGTTTATTACATGAGGGGCAAAGTGTTATATAGAGCAGAGCAAGAGGAGTGTCTCCTTGCGGGGCCAATCAGGGTAAATGTCATCTTGGTCATGCCTCTTTTGGCCCAGTCCAAAAGCTGATCACGCGCTGATCACACTACCAGGGACCTATCAATGTCTTGATCATGCTGAGGAGACATCCCTCGTCCAATCCTGGTCTCTGGTAAACACTCTTAAGCCTCCACCCTCGCCACTTCCCCTCTGCGCCATCTTTGATGCCTTTTTTTCCTTTCCGTCAGGCGGGGCTACCGCCTTCTCTCTGGGGATCTTTCCCCACAGTGTTAGGAGATCATTTCTGAAGTAAGGTCCAAACAACAGTGACTTCCATCTTCCTTGCTTGCTTTGAAGAAGCAAGCTATAATGTGACAAATTTCCCTATAGAGGGACTAACATGTCAAAAGGTTAAACATGGCTTCTAGTAACAGAGAGTAGCCAAGGCTCAGACCAATAGCTTATAAGGAACCAAATCTTATCAACAACCAGAGTATGACTTTGGAAGTACATCTTTCCCTAGTTGAGCCTTGATATGCTTACAGCTCCCATGGATGCTGAATTGCAGCCTTGTGAAAGATGAGGACCCTGTATGCTACACCCAGATTCCTGGCCCTTAAGATATGAGCTAATGGATGTTTTTAAAGCCATTAAATATTGGGAGTTTAAAAAATGCAGCAATAAGTAATTTATAGAAAGATAAATACTATTTTAGTTCAGATAAGAAAATAATAACTTGGAAAGGTTAGGCAACTCACTAGGTCACCCAGGTTAGGCAACTCACTAGGTTTACCCAGTTAGAGTAAACTCTCCATTATTAATAATAATGATAACAGAATTAGAGTATTGATGTTAGCTTTTATTTATTGAGCACTTACTAAGTGTTAGGCACCTTTCAAAGATATCTATCTATCTACATGTGTATATAATATATGTGTGTACATATATATGTGTATATAATATACAAAATTTTAGATTAGATACTATAATTGTTTCCCTTTTATAAGTGATGTTCTTGGAGTTAAGAAAGATTAAAAGACAGGCCTACAATCCCAGTAAGTCAATAGAGTGGTAGCATTTGAACCCAGGTTGCATGACTCTTGAATTCTTACTCTTAACTATGATAATCGTTGCTCCCTAAACAGTCACACTATAAGTCAAAAGGTGTTTCAGCTGGTAGAGACGGAAGACCCATAAGGGTTGTCAGGCAGATGAGATAATTCCTGGCCAGGTTAATAAGGAAATGCTGGCCTCTAGGAAGGCATCTGACCTGGCTTTGGAGGTCTGTTCAGGAGTTAAGCTTGTAGCTATTAAAGAGAAAAGCAGCTGAGTAAAACAGGAGACAAGCATGAGACACACATGAGAAAGCACCCCACCATGGAGTCTAAGCTGGGAAGGAGGAAGGAAAGTGGGAGAAAATCCAGAAAGGTAGTTTGGGGCCTGGTTAAAGTTATATAAAAAGTTATAAGTGTATAATTATAAAAAGTTGAAAACTCGATTTCCTGAGTTTTTGACTAGTAGTTTAAATCAGCAACCTCTTAAACTGTGCAGTGACATTATCATAATGATAATATTCTGGTGAATTGGAAACACCCAAAGAATCAGAATAGTGGCTTGTATGAAAATTAGTTTCAGTAATGTGCTAAAGAAGAATATGAATGTACACTGAATGTTTTGGATGGCTAAACTTCTTAACACATTAAAAAATGTATTTGGGTTATATTTAATTTCAGCATGAATCATTATGTATCAGAATTTGTAGACCTTTGTTTTCTTGTAAAAACACTATTAGTGGTAGTTACATTCCTAGCACATTAAACATCACTGAAAAGAAAGCATATAGAAATAAAGGAGAAAATTCATGATTGTGTATTCTTTTACCTGGGAGTGAGACTTGAAAACAGAATGATGGAAGGAAGTCAAATGAAGCAGGGCTTAAAATATTATCCTCTCTTTTCCTTAAAACATCATTCAAATGCACTAGATGGTAATTTAATTTTGTAAGATGTCTGTGCAATTTAGATTTGTTTGTGGTGTGAGCTTTCAATTTCGACAATTTATCACTAGTTGCAGAGGATTTTCTTTTTTCTCTCTTAAGCCAGATTGGGTTTCCTTCCCAGGGAATAGATGAATCCAGGAGAAGTATTCCCACAGCTTCATCTGTAGCCAAAAGCAGTGGCCATGCAGGAATGGGGAGCTCACTGAGTAGTGACAAAAGGAAAATATGGAATGCTTTTTCCTATAGTCTCTCTGCATCCTTGACATATCTCAGAATTCTCTGCTTCATAGATTTAAGCAATTTACTTAAATTTGAATTAGGAATTTCACAACAATACTAACCAGGAAGTTACAAATCTGAAATACAATAAGAAGCCTGACTTTGAGTGACCTTTGAAAGATCTCTTAACTGTCATGGGCCTTAGTTTTCTAATCTCTCATCTGTTTTACATGTCCTCTAAGATTCCTTTTTGTTTTAATGGATTAGGATTCTAAAGGCCATTTTTTTTATGACTACAGTTCCAACCCAATTCAACACTTAGTCATGTGGGCTTGGGGTTGTCTGCCTGTATTCTCTGAAGTCATCTTTTCCATGTCTGCAGGTTTTCTAAAAAAAAAAAAAAAAAACCATACATAATTACATCCATAACAGAGGATAAGGGATAAGTCCTAAAGTCTTAGCCCAGCCCCAATTTGGATCTTCTTCTTGTAAGTTTTGATCCTATAATTTAGAAGAGGATACTTCCCCCACTTCTCAGGCACATAGATTCTATATTGGACCTAGAGGAATAAGCTTGAAGTCATTTCATTGTAAAAAGATTTTCCTTTTCTGCATGTAGTTATCTGTACTGTGTATCTTACTGTCGTAACAAAGAAAGTCAGTGAAGTAAAAAGGAAAAAAAATATACAGGGCAATAATTTAACCTGACACCATTTTTTTTTTTTTTTTTTTTTTTTTTTTTTTTTTGCGGTACTGGGGATTGAACTCAGGGGCATTCCACCTCCGAGCTATACCCCCAGCCCTATTTTTTATTCTTTATTTTGAAACCAAGTCTCACTAAGTTTCGGAGTCCTCACTAGGTAGCTGAGGCTGGCCTCGAACCTGGATCCTCTGGTCTCAGCCTCCTGAACCTGACACCATTTAACCTTAACAGCCTCAGCATCCAAAGCTTAGATTCATCCCAGTTCCCCCAGCCGCCCAACCCTGGAAGACTGCAGTGACTCTTAGAGGCAGGACCTGTCTTCAAAAAGAAGCCTCTGAAACCATAATTAGAACTCTGGATATGGTGTTCTGAACAAAGGCTCTTTACTCATTACTGCAGAGGTTCAGGACTGGTCCGAGGTCAACATTCTTACATCCCTCAAAAACTATGAGCAAAAGAATAAAGGATTGCATAGGTATATTAGAATTTCACATGATCTCTAAACAGCCCCAGGAGTATCAAGAAGTCCAGATTCTTCCTTGGGTTTCTGAGTTAATGCATTTTCCTTCTTGTTTTGGAAGGATCTGACGACTAGGCATTGCTCTCAAGTGTCTATGGGTCACAGAAATTTCCTGAAAGTCGGACAGTGGTGATGCTGGGGAGTTGTAAGAATGTGGCTTGAAGTGAAAGAGATTCCGTCACTTGTGTCCACTCTGCTCATTCAGTTGAGCACCCCTGGACAAATGACAGAACTTCAGAGGATTCAGGATTTACGTAAAAATAAACAGTATGGGATAGATTCCAGTTCTGAACTCATATGATTCTAAGAGTAAGTTGTCAAATGTCTGTAAATACTGTGAATTAGACCCAGACATCCAAGTGAATGTCAGAGAATGGTGCTGCTTAGCAAAGCTTTGACATTATCCAGAATAGTAGACGTGCTGGTTTAATCTACTTATAGTTCCAAAATTTCGAAGGAGGAAACTAGCCCTGAGTATGTAGAACTGTGTTTGCCATTGTTCCACCATCTCTGTTTTGTTTTATAATATTCAGCTTACAGAGGTCTAATATGTATACTGCATTCTCTGTATAACTCCAACGTATTTTTGTAGCCATTACTATAGGAACACAGTATATGATCTATGTGGTTTCTTTACTCCTTTCAAATCCTATCATTTAAAAAAATGCTAAGTGAGATTAGTCAGTCACAAAGAGTTAAGAAACATATGTTCTCCCTAATATGTGGATGCTAGGGAGAAAAGGGGCATAGGAGGGTCTCCAGATGAAAAGGAGTGATCCTCGATAAGCGACGAAGTTGATTTAAGTGTAGTGGACGCAGGGGGCAGAGGGACACCCTAAAGCACATGATGTTCGTAGACAATCATATCAAGGTCACTCACCGAAGTGAACCTGAGGAGGAGGGAGAGGGAGGGAATGGGGTGGGAATTGGGGAAGGGATCAAATGAGAATTGTGTGCAAATATGTTGTTAACAACTTGTACTTAACAAAGATGTATGCTATATTGCACGAATTACTACAATAAAAAATTTAAAAAAAATAAAATCCTACTAAGTTTCATTAATTCAAAGATAGTCAATGACATGGAATTTTGTCACTACGTATGTGGCACCATATCAGTCACTTTGGGAGGACATAAACATAATGAGAAAGTGCTTGCCCTTAAATGGTTTGTGTGCTGGGAGAAAGAAAAAGACAAAAAGAAAGAAAATCATGAACAAGAGTGAAAAAATCAAAATGCTCAGGACATCTTGCAGGAGAATGAAATTATTCTAAAAGGGAGAATTCTTTTGATTTTCTAATAAAACAGTTTTGGAATACTTTTTACAAAAGATTATCTTACTTTGAAGTAGGTTGATATATTTCTTTTTCTGAGCCTACTAAGCGCTCTTTAAAGATAAATGTTACAGTATTGTTTTCATTACCAGGTTCTGGGTGTGTGTATGTATGATGTGAGACTATCATGCACCAATAGAAGTATAAAAATAATTATTAGCTCTGGAAATTTATTTCCTTCTTTCCATTCACTTACTTCCAATGGGATTTGGAACATGGAAGAGTTTTATAGCTGTTTAGAGAAATGAGAACTTAGGTCTTTGTAATTACAAACACTACAATATTACCTCCCATTTCTACCTAGGTTCAGGCTTTATTCTCTGTGGTATTGAGCCTTCCAAGTTGCATTACATCAGTAATGTATGACATGTGCCTGAGCATCCAAATAGTGTTAAGTCTCTAGGATACAGTAAAACAAATTTGTTTCAGCTAAGTTTGTTGTGACATTTTATCTGTGTGGTTAGTGGATTATCAAATAAAAATGTAATTTAGAAAATAAAGTTTATAAATGTCTCCTGATTCTCAAAAATTTGTAACTCAATCACAAAGCAGCAGTGATGAGCCTTACTATGTATGGGTTGATTACATGAAATAGTGTCATGATGTGTTTAGTTATAAGCTTAAGACAATCAGAAAATGCTCATTTAGGGAAAATCATGATGGATTCCTTCTTAATTATCTAAACTTTAAGTCATATAAATATACGTGTAGGTAGTATCTAACGAAAGTATATATTTCTAAGTGTTATTTATAAATTTAAAAATAATGCTAATCTAGCCGGGCGTGGTGGCGCACGCTTGTAATCCCAGCATTCGGGAGGCTGAGACCAGAGGATCTGGGTTCGCGGCCAGCCTCAGCTAACTAGTGAGGCACTCCACAACTTAGTGAGACTCGGTTTCAAAATAAAGAATAAAAAATGGGGCTGGGGGTATAGCTCGGAGGTAGAACGCCCCTGAGTTCAATCCCCAGTACCGCAAAAAAAAAAAAAAAAAAAAAAAAAATAATGCTAATCTATTATAAGGCACTAGAAGTCAGATTTCTGTTTAAAAGTATTTTTTATTTCCTTCTATGTTGGGAAACTGTAGTAATGCATAATATTTATAGTACAAAACATGTGCCAGGCACTATTCTAGGTGTTTTACATTTATTAGTGCACTTAGTATTCACAACAATTCTATGTAGAAAGCACTATTATCAAAATTCCATTTTACAGATGAAGAGACTGACGCATAATGTGATTAAGTAGATTACTCCATATGATAAAGTTGACAGGGTCAGAATTTGATTTCAGGCAGCCTTACTCTAGCATAGGTCCTCTTCATTTCTGAGCTCTGTTTCCTTTCAATGAAATACCCTGCACCTCAAATTCCCTCATTTTGGAAGCCTGCAACAATATCTACACCTAAATACCTACAGTCAAAATCAGTTTTTCACTTCATCACCCAATATTAAATGAATGAGATGAGAAGAAGTCAAATAACTGGCTACATAATTTCAGAATTCAATACAAAATGAAAATAGTTTTTCAAAAAGCAGAAAAAGATAGAAAACAGGATATTAAAATATAAAGCCTGTTATGGTCTTTTATGATATTTTTGTTTGCCACTTAATATTCTAAGTAAAGAACAAACAACATTTTAAATTATTAGCTTATTTGTCATTCATCTTTTTACTATACAATGTCTGTTTTAAATGCAAATATAAGAGTATTTAGATCATATGTGTAATAACCCAAATTGCATAATTCTTCCTTTTGTACCTTGCAGATGAATATATTTCTTTTTCTTTACCAGTGTGGAAACTCTACAGAAAACTCTCAAAGTTTAAAGAATTTTCACATCTTCACACTCCCTCTCTCCCAACACTACCCTTGACCTACTGATAACTAAGGACGAACTGAAAGGAAAATGATACATGGATGGTCTTGTTTTAGCCTTTTCTATGTCATTATTTTCAGTATAATTAGTTCACTAATTCAGGTAATGAATGTGAGTAAGAAAGGAAATTATGATGTTTCCTTGGTTGGTCATGTTTCTTAGCACACTATTATCTTCTCTGTGTGTTTGAAGCAAGCTCTGATTCAAATAGAAAGCATAGCCTCTCGGGGCTATTAGAAGCCTCCCTTATTCAGGTGTGGATGTAACACATGTACTTTGTACTTGATTTGAGGCTTTGAACTTACATTTAACTGCTTGTGGACATCATGAACACTGCCTGTAAATTGTGAGGAACAGAACAGGCTGGTAATTTTGCTTCTGTCTCCTCTGCTTAAGTGTATGTTCCATTGTGCCATTGGACTTCACTTACAAAATATGTCCAAATATGAAGTAATTGGGAATTTCAGGATTACAATAGCAGAGCTGTTTGGAGAGCAAGGCTCTGTGTGAATGCAGGCAGGCATATGCCTCTGAAATGGGCCCTGCTTGGTGACATTAGATGATTTGGAAGTGGGACTGGCCTGAAGCCATTTTTTCCAGTCAAGCCAAACATTGTTCTAAAGATATCAGTGGATTAGGCATGGTTGCAGGTGATCAAGACAAGCCAAGACTGACTTGGAAAGGATTCTGGCCAGCAGCCTTGATAAAAACCTGGAGAAGCTGGCTGGTTCCATGAGGCCATACTCAGTAAACACCTTCTGCACCATAAAGGATTTCCTCAGAAGTCCCTAAAACATGGATCATTCCTGTAGGACAGAAGTGAGTGTGTGAAGAGTGCTGGTTCTGATTTGACAATAGATGATAAATTCAGTAGCTAGAAAGCCAGCAATAACCATACTACCACCATGCCCCTTGATGCATGTACTTTTTTCCAAAGCATTTTTAAAACACATTTTGAGTCCACATCTCCATCAGACAGGAAGGAAATAGTTTCCTATTTTACATATGAAAAAGCTTAGAAAGTCTAGAGCAGAGTTTTCCAACAGAATTTTATGCAATGATCGAAATGTCCTATAGGTGTATTATATGATCATCACTAACCACATGTGGCTTATCAAGCACTTAAAATATTGTTAGTGTCACTGAAGAGCTGATTTTTCATTGATTTAATTTTAATTAAATTTAAGTAGCCACATGTGGCTAGTGACTACTCTGTTGAGCTATGTAGTTTGAAAGCATACATGCAACGTGCTTCTCCACACATTTGATCACTAACTCACTGGGATCAGAGTCAGATTTTCAGGACTTTGCAACAGCAAAGTCTTAACTAGACATCTTTGCCACCTGGGGCTTGTCACTTCAGATTAGCCAACTTGCCTTGGCCCTTAGGCCACCTCCTCCTCCCATTTTCCATGAAGAGAAATAGGCAAGTATTGTGCATCACACTTCCAGGTTGTGCTAGGTTAACACTCTTGTTTCAGCAAGTGAACAAGAGGTCTTTTGGATCTGGACATGTCTGTCTACCTCTAAGAAGATTCACAAGGCTGAGGCATCAGTCTCTCCTGGAGTGAGCACTAGTCCTATTAGCTAGCATCTTTATTCTCTTAGATTTTACTAGTGTTCAAATAAGCCAAAAAGTGATTTGGGCTCATCCTTTCTGTGACTCCATATTATAGGCATAGGCCAAAGCCATCTGATTGACCTGGCTCCCTGCAATGCTAAGAAGGCCTCTCTGGTACTGTTCTAAGTACAGACAAGATTACATATACCCTTATGTCAAGTCTGGGGCTCCTATTCAACATTACTGGTCATTCTATCCCCACACAATAAGCTGAATTTCATTTCAGGCCTAACCCATCACCTCTTCTCCCAACTCTGCTGTGATTTGTTTTAATGTTAGTATGTCTTATTAGGTGGGAAGCCTCCTCACTTGCAATTCTCTCCTACTCCACACCTACCAATGACTCCTAATTCTCCTCAGTTAATTTGTTTATGATTTATCCTAATACTTGTAGGAGATAGAGAGATGCTAACTGGTATACAGATGTAGCACCACTCAAAGGTATAGCCGGCTTTCAGTTTATTTTTTTCCCCCATGATATTTGAGGACTACAAACCTATGAATGTGCCTTATCTTCTACAATTCTTCCTAGTCTAAGCCAATCTTCTACCTCTGAAACATCACAAGGACCTTCTAACAAGTCTTTCCCCATCTATTCCTATCCCTCCAGCCCACTGTGCACAAGATAGCCAAGATATTTTAGATATGTAATTATAAGCATACCAATTCCCTGCTAATCTCTTCAATGGCTTTCTTTTTTCTTAGGTTAAAGATCCGAATCCTGACTTTGGCCTACAGATGTTGCAAGATCTGCCCTTTCTCTATGCATTTTCCTATTTTAGCCACTTTCCCCTTACCCTCTGTCCTTTAGGCACAAGGTCTTTTTACATTCACTCTGAATTAATTCAATAGAACCTGAGACGAATAGATAAAAAAAGGTATTATGGTAGAAGTTAGGTAACCAAGTAAAACAAAACAATAAAAACAAAACAACAACAAAAATAATAAGATATTTCGGAGTTTTGAAGAAATGAGAGTGATGTGTTCAACAGTGGGTTGAGAAAGGCCCTGCTGTAGAGAAGATGCTGGAGGGCTTCTCCTGCCCCACAATTTTCCTTCCCAGGACCACAATTCTGTTGAGACCCCCTTCCCACCATTCCCCACCTCAGGGTCTATGTAGGCATCTCCAGCTCATTCTTTAGAGTTTATATGTCTCTTTCAATCCCCCAGGGTAATTCAGGTGCCCCTGTTACCTGAGAACCAAATAATAAGTAGAATACTGATTAAAATCCAGTTCACATTAAGTTCACTTGTTCCAAGGACCCACCCAGTGGCCATTTCATCAACCCTGTGTGTGTAATCAGAACTGATTTGCTAGGCAACTGGATTAAGCTCAACACTGGGGCCCTGGAAGAAGAGGTATAAAAATGGAGAAGACAAATGAAATAGAAACCTCTGAAACTGGTCCTCTGTAAGCCCCAGCCAAGATAGCAAATCAAAACAATATTTTATCTCAGTGGAGATGGTGGAGCTTAGTGCCACTATTAAAGAGCCAGATGATGCAGGGGTGGTGTTCCCTATCATATATCAATTTAATTGCCAACCTGGATTTTGAAGAAACCAAATTGACTCAGGAAAATAGTTATAAACCAAGATAGGCCCAACAGTTGAAGCCCTGATTTCAAATGCTGCACCAGATGTGGTACTGTTGCTAAAACAGATCAATAAAGCATTTTACATTCCAATGATAAAAGAGGATCAGGAAAGGTTCACGTTTGTATGGTCCAGATGACAATATTCATAGAAAGAAAGAGGAAGAAAAAGTCACAGTTTGAATTATAGGTGGGTTGGCTAGGTAATGACTATAAGCCAAGAATAGAAGGCAACTATATCATAACTACATGAGACAGTAGAGAGGGCAAATGTTCCCAATGGAAACAAACAGACAAATTGTAAACAGTGAACCTGGTCATCCACTTTATATGGAAGGAGAAATGGCTAGATGTGAAAATATTTGTAGATCTTTGGACAGCCTCCTATGGCCTGGTGATCTTCTGGGATCTAGGACGAAGATGGATGAAAGATTAAAGGCAAGGAGATCTGGAATAAGGGCATATAGACTGACACATGGGAATGTATACAAAATATGAATTCTTTCTTATTTGATATTGGCCACCCTGGAACTGACATGTTAGACACATGAATTAAATGGCAACATCAGCAAAGATAGAGGCTATTTATGGGTCCAGCATCACAGTCTCCCACTTTGACCAAAGGACAACTCCCCAGTTGCTTTACTAAACTTTCCTTCAGTTGCAAAGCAATCTAGAACGCTCCCACTCAACCTTCTCCTTTTCTCTTCTCAGTCAGGGGAGATTGCATCACTGTTTGACAGCTCCCCTAGGCTTGCCTGGTCCCCTCTCTATTTTATTTCATAGAGGAATTTTCCCCAATCAATTAATTTACGTTTATTCCTGTCTTGGCATCTGCTTCTTGGAGGACTTGGACTTATGTAGCATCCTGCCCTAAGAATGCAAAAACGTCCTTTGATTAAGTTCTATTTCTGTTCCCTAGAAGTAGCACTCTTTTCTACTGTACCCTATGGCTCTTAACTCTTTTTCTCTTCTTTCTGTAGCATGGCCTTCGATCACCCCTAATTAGGGCATTGGAGATTCTTGAGAACTTTTTTTGGCAGACAGAGCTGAATAACTTTCTGCTTCTGAATATTAGAAGCCTAAGGGCATACTGAGTAACAAATGGTCACAATCTCTTTTAGTTTCGAATGGTGATAATGCATCTCTCTCTGTCAAAAATATAGCTTTGCATATCTTTAATTCTGGTTTGTTCAAATTGCCAACAGCCATACTCATGATTCTTTTTCAGACATATCACTGTCTCTAGATTTAATTTCTGGTAATGTAAAAGAACAACCTTCTGGGGAAGAGCTACTTCTTTAGATGTTCTTTTCCTGACCATTTAGATCAAGGAAAAGACTTTACATCATTTTTCTATATTGCACTTGTTCACATAAAGCCATAGTGATCCTGTTGGACTTGCCTACTTGACAGTTTTTGTTTTCTAGAGTCCTCAGGCTCAATTCACTCCTTACCTTTCCACTTATCAGAGCATTACCTGTCATACTATGCTATGTCTATGTTAGAAATATGAAAATACCATGTTTCAAAGAGTCTTGTTAGTTGAAATCCCCACACTTGCAGGATCTGAATGGTTTATTTTGTTCTGCCAAATATTTTCAAAATTTCCACAAATATGACTGAAATCTAGGTCAGTGCCACATTTTGCCTACTGGATCGAGGTTACTAACTCATTTTATGCTACACTTGTGCTACAATACATAGAAAAGAAGAATAAGGACTATACCTGGGTACACTGCAACATGTAAGTCTCACGGAGAAGAGAAGAAACCGGATGAGGAGGCTGAGAAGGAGGAACCAACGAAGGAGGAGAAAAACCAAGAACATGAGGTGTTCTAGATAGCGATGGGAAAAAACAACAATTATACTCAATTCTATTGAGAAGGTACATGAGAACTAAAAATTGACCATGTGATCATATGGCTCTAGCCAGATGGGTCATTCATTGGTGACTTGCAGTAGAGCGATGTTGGCAGAGTCTTAAGGTTGGAGCCTAATTGCAGTGAGGTCAAGAGGAAATGGAATCCATATCTCATTTTTTCATCACATAAAGACATGTTTCCCCTTCTCTCTGCTTCTTTTGTTCTGCATCTCCACCAATCATCTTGATCAGAAACAAAATATCTATCGCAGTACCCAGAGCAGCATGGGATCATTTCTCTTTGGAAAGTGGCAGAGATGGACTAATTATACCTATTTTAATACTTTATCCACATCTCATCCATTAGCCTGACCTGCTTGTAGACCTTTGAAACCGTGCTCATATTTCACCTCAGCACTTAGCATCAAGGTTAGCACTAAGTAGTTTTAATTACAGCAACAGTTTGCCTTATCCTTCTGATTCAGAGCATTTTTCTTTCTATCAAGCCAATGCCAGCACAGACTAGGATTTAAAAAGCTGAAATGATTAGCTTTCATTGAAGACAGTTGAAGAAAAGAATAGGATGGGTGGGGCCTGTGAATCCTACCCTGATTCTACAGTAATTAAGTTATTCAGTCAAGGTTTACTATTGTAAGAATATCTTGGCAAATCACTCGCAAAACATTGTCTCTAAAATGAAAGCATCTTTACAATTTCTCAGATTCCCAAAAGTCTATGCCTTATTGCCCTCAGTTTTTTAACACATGCATGGGTGCATGCACACACACACACACACACACACCCCACTTATTCTTTCCAAATGTTGGAAGAGATTGATAATATTATTCATATTTTAGAAATTTGGAAAATGTAGCTAAGAGAATATAGATGATTTGTCATGTTTAAAGTTTATAAGAAGATGAACAATTTAGGATTACAAGCAATGGATCCAAACGGCCCATGTTTGACTCCTGGATCTATAACTTCCTAGCTCTGTGACCTAGGCAGTAATTCAAATCCTGAGACTCAGTGTAACGACAAAATGGTGTCAAGTCCAGAATTTGCCTTATAGATTTCTTGGGAGAACTAGCCAAAACAATTCAGGTATAATGCTTTAATATTCTTCAGAATGTATTCAGTATGTATTAAATAAGTATTAACTCATAATAAAAGGTATTTTTGTTGTCTTGAACTTGCTTTTGAAGCATACACAATGCCTTTTTGAACTCTTAAATCTCATTTTTACTTTTGGCATTCTAGTTGCTGGGCGAGCTGATAAACTGCAACTTTTCTTAAAATGACCAAATTAGTATAAAAGTAAGAGGAATTGTATCATTTTCTATCAATTTTCAATATCAAAATTGACAAATCAAGGCAGCACACATTTGAAAATGTCTACAGAGGAAGATCACCACTAAATCACTTCATTTATTTTCTTTTTCAAAAATATATTTTTAAAACATCAGGATAAAAAAAGAAAAATCATATCAGAAAAAGGACTGTTACCCTACTACATTTCCTTAGTGATTGATTGTTTTCTCTTCTGGGATTGAAGAAAAGGAGAAGAGAACATGAGGGTTGATTGTATCAAAAGTGTGACACAAATAAAAGAATCAAGAAATCACATATGTCTGCACAGAAGTCAGCTAATAAATCAAAAGCATGTTCATATCTAAGTCAGATGTTTCTTTGAAACAGCATATGGTGCAATTACAATATACTCTATATTCAGCTACCTAACAGGCTGTCTTGTTGCTTTCAACTTGTGAAGAATATAGCAGCACAAATGTTTATAAGGCTGGTAAAATATTTTAAGTTTATTTTATGCCCTGATTAGATATTGCTGGCCTGATGAATACACTGTAAAACCTAAAATTATAAATGAAGAAAATAATCAGTTCACAGGATTGAATACTCATTGTTACAATGTTCTATATCAAACATATTCATAGTTTCTTTTTGGTAGTTATTTTAACGGAAAAATTAACAAGTTTTCTTTCTCCCATATTGAGCCTGCATTTTTTAAAAGTTGTGGATTTAAATTTCTGCATCATTTGTACCAGAGTTGAAATTCATAAAATTAATGATTTTTATAATAATTCTAACCAAATCAAATTCTCATGACAGCATCATGCCTTAATCAGAAAAGAATGAAGATTATATTCCCCCAAAAGTTATGATGGTGGTATCTTACAGTAAAGATGAATAAATACTAGTACAATTGAAAATAACTAATTCACACAGATTTTGAAAATTTGAAATACTAAAAATGTCACATTATAGCCAGGTGTGGTGGCACATGCTTGTAATCCCAGCATTTGGGAGGCTGAGACCAGAGGATCCGGGTTCATGGCCAGCTTCAGCTATAGTGAGGCACTCTGCAACTTAGTGAGACCCTGTTTCAAAATAAAGAATAAAAAAATAGGGCTGGGGTTATAGCTGGGAGGTAGAATTCCCCTGGGTTCAATCCCCAGTACCGAAAAAAAAAAAAAA